>JANIJG010002047.1:20050-31681 GCA_024611175.1 Megaceryle torquata | reverse complement strand
AAAAGAAAAGAAAAGAAAAGAAAAGAAAAGAAAAGAAAAGAAAAGAAAAGAAAAGAAAAGAAAAGAGAAAAGAAAAGGAGAAAAGAAAGGCTAATAAAGCAAGTGATACAAATAACCTAAATTTAAGTAACTTCAAATTCTGTTATTTTAAGGACACTTTGCTTTCAGGACTCTTCATATTAAAAACTGAGTGGATCTTGATAAAAATGTATTACCTTTAGAGTTGTCAGCAGCTGTTCTTGGGTGGACAACTGCTAGCATATGCTAAAACTAAAAAGAATAATGAAAACCATCTCCCTGAAAGAATGCAAGATTCA
This sequence comes from Megaceryle torquata, assembly GCA_024611175.1. Taxonomy (NCBI): domain Eukaryota; kingdom Metazoa; phylum Chordata; class Aves; order Coraciiformes; family Cerylidae; genus Megaceryle; species Megaceryle torquata. Next base: position 31,364 of record JANIJG010002047.1, on the reverse strand, counting down.
ATAATTCATCTCGAAAAACAATGCATAATAGAGAATATGAAGTACATAGAAATCAGGAGAAAAGCAGATTTGCATGGTTCTTTTTATTCAAATTCTTTGAGATCTACTTTTTATGCATATATATAGGTCTATATATATATATATAGAATACTTGCCACCTTTGGCAGCTGTTGGTTAATGCTGATTCTACAGACAAGGTAGACAGGTACTTTTTATAATGAAATCTTGTTAATCAAGTCAGAAGGGGCATGATATACCCAGGCAGATGCTTACCTCAACAAAACTGTTTCTGGTCTTTAGTGTTATGTTTTCTCTCAAGTTTTATTACTTATTTTGTTATTTAGGTCATCGAAGATTTGCTACAACTAACACCACAAACTTTGTCAAAAGGTTTGGTGTTTGCTTGGTTTTAATTCTTCCCTTAGTTTTCCTCTTTTTTTGTTCCATCTTTTCACCTGAAGCCTCAAAAGTAGATTGAAACATCTCTGAGTAATCTCATCTGGAGACATGGTGTGTTTCACAACATGTGCATCTATTTTAAAAAACATGAGGAAGAGCAGGGGTCATCATCCCCTTTGCCAATTTCCAGGCAGCAACAGGTCAACATAAAGCATTTCTAAAGAAAAAGCATGCCGTAATGAGTTCATAACACATCAGTTAAAAAAATAAATGACAGCTTTCTTGCTCGAGAGACCAGAAATGAAGTAGATTAAAGCAACAAAAAACCTACTTCCTCACACAATGCATTTACGCAGAGGATCTGTTTATTCCTGAGCAGGTGGTCAAGTCAGGGAGAGGGAGAAGAGAATTTTAAGTTGAAAACTTTATCAACTGAACAAGGCACAAAAGACAAAAATATCAAGGCCTTTGGGGAAAAAAGAAAAAGAAAGCATAAGGAGAACTATTTTCAAAATGAATATGTTTTACTGATCAAAATGAGTATTTGGTGACAATGATAAAACTGAGTAGTAAAGGAGTGACACAAGTTGTTCAGGCACAAATTTCTCTTTAACTAACAAAAACCTAAAAATGTTAAATGGAAAAACCTGTTTGAAGAAAAGAGGTTTATCTTTTTAGAACCTTCATCTTCCATTGCCTTCAACATATAAAATCCGGGTGTAGAATCAGCAGGAATTCAACCTAAAAATAGCTCCTTTATTTTTAATAGTGCTCCTTCTATTTCATTCTAATCTTTAAGACTGGCAAAAACTATTTGTGACAAGTATTTAATATTGAGATTACAGGGTAAGTTTCTTTTACAGGATTTTATAATACATTCTCATCTGTTTGAATGAAGATACATCATCACAGAGGAGACAGTGCATACAGTTTACAAGAGGGACTTGTAGTAAAATTCAGAAATACACAACAACAAACGCCTCAATATAATACTAACTTGGATTCCAGGTGCAAGTTTTTCAAACTGTACATGTATCTTTAAAAAGATATAGCCTTTTAAAATGTTTACATATTGAAGTGTCTTCATTACTAAACCCAGTAAAATTAGAGCAGCAATATGGGAAAGTATCTAAGCCACACAAACATTAATAATTAAAATAAAACCAAGAGTGAAATATTACATTACTTGGATGTTTGTATTAAATAACAAGGATAGGTAATACACCAATTACCTATGCCAAACCATCAAAGAATCTGTATTTGTTCATTTTATGAACAACACTGTTGTGTAGTTCAATCAAAGTTACCATTTTAAAAGAAGTGTTGAATGACGACTTCCACCAACACTGTTCTGGAGAGCTTCCTGAAGAATTCACTTGCATCTTTTAGTCCAGGCCCAACTATGATCCTTTTTGCATCTTTGCTGTAGGAACTAAGGATGCTTTTAAATATGGATTCATTAAAACTAGGCTTACTTTATTTACACTATTCAAAGTTTACTTTTCCTTCCAACAACAAAATGTGCAGGAGGATTTACTACATGCTATACAATGTAAAAATAGACTTTAAAAAGCCAGAACAACGTGAGTAAAACTGTACAGTTTGTTCCCTGCTCCAGTTCATTGCACTACTAAGTTAAAATGGATGAGTTGTCATGCCCAGAAGACTTACTGTAGGATTAGAGAAGTCCACGCACATACAGAAGAGGTAAATGCATACTGGTTTAGGTATAGTGCCAAATGAAAAAATACTATGAGTTATATCCATGGAAAGCTTCTTATCAGAGGAAGGAGCGTGGCTAATTCTCAAAGGCAGCCCTCTTCATGTAGGACACAGAACTGCAAAAGAACCAGAAATGCATCTTGATAAACATCAGTGAAGTTAATCTGTATAAAAAAGTATCTTATACACTAAAATACTCAAATGTTGAATCCTACCCTATTAATAACAAAGTAAAATCTAGAAATAAATTGAAACTTGCAATTAAGATATCATCCTCTTCTCAGAAGATAACTGACACAATGCACTACCTTTAACTAATATTATCCAGAAATGAGTTAACTAAAGGTCATGTCTTAAACAGTGCTTTTTGAGGTGCTCTAGCAGAAAATATAAATAAAAGGTGATGCATGCAGTTATATTTTAAAAATATGCACTGACAATTTGAGATTCTAATTCTACTTTCTGATTCTGGTATATGTACTTGAATCACACCGGGGAGGGGAAGATAAGACATGTCCTTCATGTGTTTCTCATTCCTGTTTCACATGTAAAACACAAACCTCAGAGCAATCCAGCTTTCAAACCAATGCTAGCACAACACAAAAGCAAATAAAGAAGTCAGGTGTAACAATTAAACAATAACTTCAAAGGCAAGAAAATAAATTTACTAAAAAAAAACCTAATTAAAAAAAATCTACTTTTCATCTGAAGTACTTGCATAATTTAAAGATACAAGGTGTAAATTCTTGCTTTATCATAACAAAATATGGGGTTCTTTAAGCCTTCACTAGAAGCTTCAAAGAGCAGATACGAAATAGCAAAGCAAACTGGAAGATGGAAACTGATTCTGCTTTCATGACATCTACATTCAGAACAAAGCCTAAAAGAAAATAATACTGGACATATTTTATGCATTTTACTCAGCAGTAACATAGAGTATAGTATTCTTAGCACTGCATTTTTATGTCACAATTACTGTTTAAGGACAACTGGAAAAGAACACAAAGCTCAGCAATAAGTATATCTTAGAACAGTTTAATGCAAGAACACATCTGATTTAATTTATTTCAGGTATAAATACATATTTATATATTGTTACATAACAGTTACGTTTTAACAATGTCACAATTATTGACACTTACATGTGTTCTAGAATGAAAGAATTAAAAAAAAAACCCCAAATATCTTTGCAGGGGTACAAAAAATGACTTATTCAGTTTGCATATCATGCTGGTAGTATGCTATATTCAAAAATTATCCCTGTACATGAAGTTAAATCTTCAAATTTTGTAAAAACTGGAAGGAAAAACTCATAATCTTGAAATAATGTGTCTAGATTTGGTACCAGACAACCTATCCTTAATACCTTCCTTCTGTGTTTATCTACAGGGCAATATTTCATATATATAAATTTGTTCCGTAAGTAGCTAAATTAAAAACCTTCCTTTCAGCAGACTTCCTTAGATATTCCCCCTTATAACACTAAAACTAGATCATGCCCCTTCCCACAATACCTTCCTCAGCTTCTACTTTAAAATTGCTACGAAATCCATCTCAGCAGGCCCTTCCCCATATTGTTCCTCTGGCTTCATGCCCCCAAACTGATAGAAGCTCCTGTACATACATTCACCAGTACATGAATATGTAAAAGCTATTTGGCCAACTGGATGTTGGCTTTTCAAAGCGAGTAGAACCCTTTATCTCAATGGAAACAGTGGTTTCCGTTCTCCTACCTAGAGCAGTTCCCTGCAGTATTTGTGAAATGCAGTTATTCCCACAACCCTTTTTTCTGTCTCGCGGGGTTGGAATTGGCAATTATTATTTGTGAGGCTGAAGAGAAAATCGGCACAGAAGCATTTTCTGCAGAAAGCAACCTAAACTTGCATACTTGAAGGATTACAGATGCTACTATGTGGCAAATACTTGTACTTGGCAAATAAATCTTGATCCAGAAGGTCATTACGTTATACATAGAAAAAGAAAGACTGAAAGCTTCTGTACAAAAAACCCAAAAGTATCAAAAAATCAATGGATATAGTCAATACAAACATGGTTTCATCTAAGGATATGGTACCTATTCTTGTTGCAACACCTTAAAAACAATGCAACTATGTATGACAAAAATACCTCTACCTGTGCTCCCTGATTTACAGCTTAACTTGTGCACAAGAAACTTTGCTGCTTGCTTGGGTAGGTCTTTCAATGGCAACAAACAGGATGTTTTCAAAGCATGTCATATTTGTCAAAACATAAAAAAAGATCAGTAGAAAGATAAGCACAAGATCCAAGAACAAGAATTTCAGTGTTGGCTTGATATTACTTTTCTTGTCAGCAAATACATTCCCTCAACTTCTTCCAAATCTCAGTGATAAAATATAATAATACTACTAATATATGAAAAATATATTCAGAAAAAATTTAAGCACAATTGCAAATGCTTATTGGTTTCATGTTACCATCTATTTTCATTGAAAATCTATAAAATATAATATGAATAGAGTGGGAGAAGAACTACAACTTACTTGCGAAACAAACCACTAAGTTCCTCTCATTATTACTAACTTAAGGATTGAAATGTTCACTGAAAAGCAAACAAAATCACACACAAAAAAAAGGAAAAAAATATCCCCTAGAAAATAATTTAGGTTGCAGCAAGATTAACACGAGCAAGAGAAGATAAGATTTGACATAGAATATGTATAGTCTGGCTTTGGGATACTTACCTCTGAGGAGGTAATCTCTATGGAATAGATCCAGAGCAGAGCTAACTGATCACTGGAAAGAGGGACTTAAGCATGAGGTCAAAATGATGACATTTTTAACATTCTGGGGGACACAAGGAGGTGGTTAAAACTGGGAAAATTGGATGCTTCAAAAAAGCAAATAGCAGAAGTAATTTTGAAACTAATAATCCTATTCAGAAATGCATATGGCAGTGGTGTGTTTTTTTCCCCCCTAACCATTAAATGATCTGCACTGTCCTTTTTTGCTTCTTTAGCATACCAGATTTGCATGTCCCATGCTCTGTGGATTTCTATTTCCAGAGTTTCAGAAGCATTATCTGGTTATGAAAAAAAAGTGATCCACGATAACACAGAAGGTCGTTAACAGATTTTTGTTGCAGAACTCTCCTTCGAATTTCATTCCTGTGTTCCAGCTCTTACCAAAACTGTCTTGCCAAAATAAATTTACTTTTAAACAACCTAAGTAACTTTTCAACACTAAGCAACAATATCTGGGCAAGTTTATTACTATTTATGTGGACAGTGATAACACCCACTTCATGTTCTCTTTTTTTGAATACCACAGAATAAAAGACAGTGCTGCTTAAAAAAACCCCCAAACTGTTAAGGACTTGAAAGGTTGTGGTTTTTTTTTTTTCCTCTGTAAAGTCAATACAGAGCTGGAAAGGTTTTACCTGTGCTGGCAAATGCCACACTAACTAAATGCTGAACAGATTTAAATAGAACAAAATATCTTTGATGACATAATAACCACATTTCAAAATTTAATTTCTTGATTAAAGATTAATAAAAAGAAATGGAATCCATCCAGATAGCTGTATCACAAACAAAGGTAAAATTAATAGAATTATCACTATACCATACAGATGATTATTAGTGGGTCCAGAACTTATTACCCTCCTGCTCCTTATGGAAAACAAATTCAAATCCCTAAATCCTCATAATCATTTTCACCTTGACAATATTTTTTTAATTTTTCCAGTGAAGAGAGAAGACTCCTCAAAATGTAGGTCACTCCTTTTATTTTGAAATTCAAGGACTATGCTGGAATATCAGGTACAAAAGCTGAGATGAAAGTTGTTTTAAGTAATTGTATAGAATCAGCTAATCTTTTAACAGGCTTTAAAAATAATTTCCAGACAGGTGGCTGGGAGTATTTTGTGTGATGGATGAAGCTCCACTGATGTTTCAGGCCAGAAGTTTTAGTGACAGAAAGAGAAACAGAATACAACTTCAGGAACAACTGAAAGTCTTGGCATGTTCCACGGGATAAATCTGCACTACAATGTAATACTGTCACTGGAGCTATTAACATGTTAAATAATCTAAACATAGCAATATGAAGCTTACTTAAGGTTACACTGAAAGAAAATGAAATTCCATGCTCACTAGCTTGTACGACTGCTTGCTGTTGTGCAAAGAGACACACAGATCAAGAAAGGCTTAGTTCTGTTCAGTAATGCAATGGTAGCTGACAAAATCACCTTTTCAGTATGAGTGATGTGAGTGATGACTTTTCATACTCCTATCATATTTCTTACAGTTTAGAGATAACAGTGCTTATATCTGATGACCTGTTTGATCCAACACATTTAATTCAAGTATGGTGTTTTTGTAATTGTTGCATCTAGCTAACAGAACACCACTGGTAATTTTAAAGTCATGAGCTTGAAGAGGCAGAGGTAGGAGGGAACCTCAGTATCAGGCTTCCTAGATCATCCTGTCATATGCTCAGCTAATATACTTTTAAAAACCTTCTCTGCAGAAGATTTCTCCATTTCCCTAGGCAGACGGTTTCTTCTCAGTATCCTAGTAATCTGGAAGCTTTTCTGGATAGCTATGTCTAAAAATAACAGCACTTTAAAGAACACTAATCATTCCAGTCAAGTTTCTATCAGAAGTACTATGATGAAGAGTAAACAGCTTTAATTCTTGACAACACTTCATTCTCTTGTGTCAGTCTGCTTCACAAAACTGAAGTTTAGCATCGTCACCATTAAAAAACCCCTTGATCTTGACCCCGAATGTGTCTCAGCTCATACGCAGATATATCTGTCTCATTTAAGAAGGATTTTCAGAAAGAGTAAGTAAACAATGGAGAAATCAGAGGAATCAACAGAAAGGATCTCTGCAGTCTTACTGTATGTGGTAGTTCTGCAACCCTACACAAAAGTTAGAAATGAGACTCATCCAACAGGAGGTCTGCTGGAGTTTCTAGAATACTACATGGCTCTCTCCAGATTTTCTGAAGCAACAGCACACTAAATTGCATCCACAACTTTAATCTGAAAGTAATTCCAGATCTCTGCAAGATCAGAGGGATAAGAAATCTGTGTAAGAAATACAGAAACCTTTAAAAATCGTATGGAGGGAGTTAAGTCAAATGACAGTATTTGAAAAAATAGACTCAAAAAGCCTGATACCAAAAAAAGAGAAAAACATGGAGCAGAACTTAATACACATTTTTGGTCTCAAATAAAAAGGCATCCATCAACTTTCTGTACACTCATTTGATCTTGATGCATATGCTAAACTTTAAACACTGTGAAGATGATAACATTTATGTGCCAAGAATTAAGCAAGAACCTAAGTGTTAGTGAGACCTAGGCAAAAATTAAGACAGAAGAAAAACATTTTCAAGTAATTTCACAACCTGGAAACTACCTGGAACAACTGCTAAAAGCTAAAGCAATCCGTGATTTTCAATGTCTGACAATTTAATGATATAATCAATGTATAAGAATGAAAATAAATGACTCTTACACAAACCTTTCAAATAAAATGTGAAGAAGGTATTAACAAGTAAAGGTAACAATTTTTACTATTGCTTAGAAGGTAACACTTAAAATGAAGCTATAAGCACTTCATTGAGCAAATGCATTATTACCCTAGGCAGTTTGAATTCTGGTTCTGAAAAACAAGCTTTTAACTACTCACATTTAACTTTGTAAGCCCTACTGTTATACTCCTGTGGATGTCCTTCAGCTGTTTGAATATACAACACATACATTGCTATATTATACCACCATAAACAAATAATAACTTTTAAAAAATGAAATACACATTCAGAAACCTCAGATAAAATAGACCTGAATATAAATGAGAGTTGTATTTATAGAAGGGCAACATAATTCATGAATGCTGTAGGACTGCTGTTTTCAAATACACCTGGTACGTACATTAAGTTAATTTAGAATAAAAAAAAACCTGCTAAGGAACATACTCACCCTTTAAAATATAGTCTGTTAACAAGCTTGGCACTTTCTCGCTATCCTCTTTCATGGCATGCAGGACTAAAGTATGAAAAAAAAAAATCACATATTTAGTCATAAGTTAAAGGCAACAGTCTCAAAAGAAATAACATGGAGCTGTTTCAAGTACACATAGGAATATTACTACTGGATTAGTAAGAAAATTCTTCAGTGGAATGTGAGAAGATACAATGAGACACATCCTATCTCGACCTTTCACTTGTGTAGCTCTCACTAAACTCCACAGCAGATGGATGCAAGAGATCCATTTTATGTGGTTAATTATTACAGCAAAATGTCACCAGTCATAACAACAAAAAAAGCACCTCTTCCCTATAAAAAATTATCCCAAAATACAGTCACCACATCCAAAACTAAAATATGATAGCAACTACTGGGGGGTTGGAAATCTTAGGCAAAAATGTATGCTCTGTTACTTATTTCCTAGATATTCATCTTGAATCATGGAATAATAACACCTTTCTAAAGAAACACTGCTGTGAATGATTTGACGAAAATGTTGCTGTTTTTCCTCCCCTGAAATGGTCAATGTTAGCAGCTGTAGCTTAGAAAAATCTTAAAATACATGACTGAACTTGGCATTAACTTAGAATAATGCCCAAATGACATTTTTGTGACTTACATCCATTAGAAATTATCTACCTGTGCATATTTCAGAAGAAGGGAAAACATTTGGACTGATCAATTTGACACATATTAGCTTATCTGTTACGCCATAAACAAAATCAATGACAATCCTTTATGGAGTGGTCTGGACACAAGTGAAAGAATAAAAATTATAGAATTGTACTGAATAGCAGTATTTAGAACACTCTAAATTCCTCATAAGAGACTCTGAACTGAAAATATAACAAGTAGTTTATTTCAGTTTTTTTTATGTTGAAGACTTTAGTGTTCAGAACTACAGAATAATACACAGCTTTGAAAGAAAACTCACCTCAACAACTCCAAGTACCTGCTTTAGTGTCTGCCTTAAGAACAACAGAGTTTGAGGCAGAAATCTGCAACTGAGTCACAAGAACAAGTTCCAAACAGCTCACAGAATGCAGTACTGTTAATACTCTTTACAGTGCATTTGTACAAGGCATTCTGTTAGTAAATCAGGTCTTTATTGGGAGGCTTTAACCTCTCTCTGCTTAATATTGAATTTTTGAGAATATTTTCAAGTGAAATTTAAATATGGCAAGAGGATACAATTTCTATGCAGGAATAAATAGAAAATAAAAAAAATCAATTTGTCACAACGTATGATTGACCAGCTAAGAGTGCCTACCGCAGAAAAATAAAGGTAATTTAATTCCTGTGTAAACATTTCATTTACTCCAGAATTTGTACAATATTTATTTTCTTTTTCCAGGAAATAAGCCTTTTACCATCCTTCAGTCACCTGTGGAATCACAGACCTGTGCTACTGGCAAGCGCCTTAAATCGTAGTTAGATCCAAAGCTGTGCACTGAGATCTGATCAAATACACTGACGCACTCTACCATCTATTTTTAAACTGTTCCTGTAAATCTCAAATGAAGGTGATGGCACTGACTGCCAGAGATGCTCTGCTGTATTTAGCCACTTTAATAATTATTTTTTTAAAATGCACAACCTTATTTTTCATGCAAATTAGAATAAATAAATCAAGATCACTTAGAACTTATAAATTAAATTTGTGAAGAAAGGGCACTTTCTAAAAGCACTGTCAAAACTCTGTGTGGTTTATGCTTCCTAATTATTAAAAGCAACCCAAAAAAACCCCACAAAAAAACAGAGAGAAGCAGGCTATTTTAAAGGCAATCAAGCACAATCATCATACAACTACTCATAAGTGTCCTGACATCCATTCCAATTTTCAGAAGTCATTACAATAACCTCAATAAAGCACACTAAGTTTAAACAACCAAGGGTATAACAAGACAGTGTTGCCAAATTCCATTGTTTTGCAGTATTTTCCATGAGGCCCACCTGTTGAAATAATATGAGAGCATTTACTTTCTGATACATAAAAGTTTCTAGCCTTTAGGGTTTCAGAGAACAGCTAGGAAACATACCATGAAGGCTGAGAAAACAAGTAAAAACTGGACAAAATATATGGCTAAAATCATGAAACTTTACATACATGCCATAGGGTAAGGGGGAAGAGATAAAACTGTGTGGATTCATTGGTTTTGAGCAACCACAGCTGGAAATCCAAAGAAGAATGTATCAGTGGGGGAAATATCACATACTCACTTTTGGTTAATGTTTGAAGATCTTCAACAGATGGGGGTCCATTTTTCTTCTCGTAAGGAATGACAGTTGTTAAGTACTGTCAAATGAAAAACAGAGTTACTTGACAGTCCTTTCATGCAATTTATTTTGCTTGTATTTTATTTTGCCACCATTGCAGTAACTGAAATTGCCAGCCACAAATAAAAGCTTTCAAAAGATTCTATTTCACAAAAGATGAGATTCTGCCTTTCCTATGCCAATAGAAGACAATTTTTTTTTTTTTAAATCATGTAATGACTTTAGAATCATGAAGCTAAATACTAGAAAAAAAAGTATATTAAAAAATGGAGCTGTTTACAGTAAAAAGTTTCTTCATTAGTTTTTTTTCTTCAGACCCTATGCAAACCAACAGTATTTAAAGATATTCTTACTATCAAATAAAAGCTGGAAGAACAACCTTACCACTACCTCCCCTAAAACAACATTATAAATACAGATAAACGATTTCAAAGCTTGCTCTAAAAAAAAAAAAAAAAAAAGGTATGAATATCATGTGAATGTCACCAGTTGTATCCAAAATCACAAAGTACTTTTTTCTTTCCAGGAAGTACATTAGAAAAAAAAATATTATTTCCAGGTAAATATTGATGTTGCCTTCAAATAACTTGAGATACTGGTAACAGTCAGCTTTTTATAGGTTTCCAGAGCACAGCTGACATAAGCTGTGGGGGTGTCTTAAGTAAGGTGTTCAGGTTTGTAGAAAAGTGTTAACAAGTACTGGAGAAACTACATGGAAAGTTGCCCAGCAGAAAAGGACCTGGGGATGCTGGTGGACAGCTGGCTTAATATGAGTCAGCAGTGTGCCCAGGTAGCCAAGAAGGCCAGCAGGATACTGGCCTGTATCAGGAATAGTGTGGTCAGCAGGAGAAGGGAAGTTATTGTGCCCTTGTACTTGGCACTTGTGAGGCCTCATCT
>JANIJG010002047.1:0-15352 GCA_024611175.1 Megaceryle torquata | reverse complement strand
TCCATTTATTAAAATGAAATTATGTTATCTACGGTAGAATTGATTTCTTAAGAGTATGAAGATTTAACCCTACTTTCAATCTCTGTATAAAATTACTAATTTATACATTATTTATTAACAGAAACTCATGCTCCACAAAGTTAGTTGAACACACTATCTGCATGCACATTCTCATCAGTTCTTTAAAAAAAAAAAAAAAAAAAGAGAAAAAAGAAACAAAATAAAAAGGAGTGTTGAAGGAAGGAAGCTTGCAGCTCTTTCTGGGAAAAGGTTCTCAAATCTACTTGGCAAGAGTGAAAGCTATTTTCAAAGGAATCACATGCATGCAGCCTATAGTCTGACTTGGGAACTAGTTTGCCTTCTGACAGGGATTGAACAAACTGACACATCTGCATCTGGAAGCAACCAAATATGAAAATGTGTTATACTGGGATCACATACAGTTAATCTTGAAAGCATCATTCAGGTTTCTAAACTCAAAACTAACCAGCATAGCTTACAAGTCACTTGACTCAAGTTTCAAAACCAAGTAATTACTTTTCCTTTGAGTTAGAATACTACTTTTTGTTTTTCTATGACTGAGAACCAAAAAGGAGGACATTTGACCTTTCTACTGTGTTCTTACAAAGGGATGATGATTTTTTACTGTTTTCCAGACACATACTATATAGTTTCTTAAGTGTTCCACAAAAAGTTAGCTATGTACACAAACACTTTTCATTAGATGGACAAGATCAGAAATCCATTTGGGTTATATCACAGGTATCTTATTCTTTTAAGTTTGGAAAACGATTTTGAGGAATGAATGTTTCACTACAAATGTTTATTCCTTATGTTTGAATAACAAACCCAGAAACCTTCTGATGTCAAACTGAAGCATTCTTTCTGGGACTTAGCCAAGATCTACAGTACATTAACCACATTTTCTGCATCCTCTAAGAGACACTAAGAAATTCTAACATTAATACCTCACTTAAGTAATTTAAAATCATACTATACAGGTGAGAAAGAAAAGAATTTCACTGACAAGATAATAAGTAATTTCTTTCATTCTCTGCCTATTACTCAAACTCTATTTGAAAGACATTTTTCCATTGGCTGCTGTGTTCTGTAAAGAATAAATGAAATCATCTCCACCTTGTACACCTGCACTACACTTTGGACTCACCCATCTCTTGTTGGATGCAGTAATTCTGCCACAGGTTTCAAGAGATCCAGGCTAGGACTTCTATTTTTTTTCTTACCTAAAACCCACCATGATCAATAAATATCTGTTCAACTATACCAACAGTAATACTGAATTTCCTGCAAGACTAACAGTGGTATGCACATACTAGAATTCACACAGTGAAACCAAACAGATAAATGAGTTTTCCTACTGACAATAGAACACAGCAGAACATCCAAAGAAATGCATGCTGATTCTAGGCTAATTTGCAAACAGTAACAAAAATAGATCTTTGAGTATGAGCAGACTAAAATGTTATTTGACCTTGTGAAAAAAAAAAAATCCCAAATGGAAGTGCTTAAGCCTCGTCTCTGAATGAAGGCACGGAAGCAGGTGTACCAGGTATCTTTATAGAATTTAGGCCAACTACTTCTCATAGAAAAAAAACAAAAGAAATATTTTGTATGTATAAATAGTTATAAATTTTGAATGTATAAATAGTTATAAATTTTTTCTTACTGTTCCAGGCATATGACCCCTTTCTTGTTTGCCATTCTGAGGACTACCATTTTTCAGCTTCTTTTTCTTCTTTGCTGTTTCTTTGTGTTCTCTCTGTTTGTTTTGTACTTCGATGAGGACAGAAATGAAGCTGTTTTTTACTTCCTTCTCAAACTCCAACTCGTCTCGTAGAGCCAACTGCTGTACCAATTCTTCAGAATAATCCTTAATAGCCGTCTCAATTTCTTCTAGCAGTTCATTTAACTCAGCAACCGACAATCTTTTTATTCCTAGAAATAGTTCATACAAAAAGTAATCTGTCAAGATTTTAAGCATGAGAATACTTGTGGGAATTAGAAGAAAGAAGTACTCTCAAATTTTTTGAAGCAAAAAATTAATTTCTAAAACTACACAGAACTAGCCAATTTTATTCCTAAAGGAATAAACACATCACAGAGGCAACACAGATTAGCAACAAGAAGATAAACTTTATCTCAGATTTCTCAGAAATAAGAATAACCAGCAAATGTTGTAGTTAAGGAGGCTGAAATAAGCATGAAACTTCTGACACCTCTGTTAACTACTACTTTCCACCTACTATTCAAAGTAAAAGGTCTCTATTTTCTGACAACAATCAACATTTAGGCATTTCTGGAATCCTTGGATTTTTCACCTGCAAGAATATAGAAACTACGCTCTATGAGTGAGGGAATCTTCTTGGGGATACTGCTAATGTATATATGCATATTAATAAAAGCTTGTGCCAAGTGTTTATGATAATTTTCTAGATGTGAGACAACAAAATCCTTATTTTTTTCCTTTGTCTGGGGACTGTTGTCAAAAGCAAGGCCTTGCATTGCCTGAAACAAAGACTTGAATCAAAATTAACTGACAGGCACATTTCAATATAAATAAGCATTAATAGTTTTGAGAACGCATGAGACTAAATTGGTCAACCCAAAATCAGAAGCCTATAAAATGTCAGTTTGGAAACAAGGAAACCCTCCAGGTTTGCATTTTAGAGGTACTATTGGGTCATGTGTTGCACAAAATGAACTTATGACCAAGAATAATGTTCTGCATCTTGCTTGGGTTAAAAGCAGGCATGTTCTGTGAGGACTGCTTTCCATTCCTAATTAAGTCTGACACACCTAGAAACCTAGTATGTCCCAGCAGTTGCTATGTCAAAGAATGTAATTTTCACTGGCACTTGAGAAATGGCTAGTCCTAGTTACACTGAAGGGTACAATCTGTTTAAGAACACTGCATAGATGCTTGTAATTATTTGGTTACATTGAATTAGTCTAGTAAACCTCATGTCCAAAAAAATTATTACGAAGGGCAAGTGTTGAAAAATAAAAACATGGCCACAAACTACAGAAACATGTAGCTCTTAGAAGCATCAAAGGTAATAGATGGAATGTGATTTTTCTCTCAAACTACATCAGGGAAAACTGGAGAAAGCTGCTTGTCATTTACTACAGAAAAAGCACTTAATCCTGTCAAGGCAATTCTTTGGCAATGAGCCAGTTTTCAGAGAGGCTTAGGCCTAAACGCTGTTCAAACACTGTAACATACCATATGCTTAAGGATCTAATTTTCAAGTAGTTTGAACCATCCATCTCTTATATTGTTGCTTAAACTATTGTAAGAATGTAACATGCAGGTTATGGCCTGTACTTGCATGACAGATCTTGGCTGAGCTCACAGTCATGGCACATAGTATAGCAGGCCTTACCACTGCAATAACTTTTTGCACAGTCAACGCTGGTTGTCAGCAATAGCAAATAGCAACAGTTCAAACACAAGCAGGTGGAAGAAAGGTAAATATAGCAACAAGATTAGCTGGTGCTCTGTTGGTGTGAGTTACAGAATAGGCCTTATGTCCGTGAAACCGAGCATATTCTGTGGTAAAAAAGAATATGAATAATTTCCATATGCATTCAGTACAAAGGACAGTCTAAAAAGCACATGTTGCACCACAGTTTTGTTTTTTACGAAAGAAGACTAGAGAGCACCACCGAGTCCCAACACTTAGGGATCACCTTCACAGCCTAAGGAACAGCCATTCCAAAAACAGAGATGTAAATGACCTAACTGCAATTCTGACTTGCTCATGACAGATCAAATGTCATTACCAAAGCTACAAAAGTGCTACACAGGAACTCAGCTGACACAGGTGAGTGAGGACAGAGTAATTCAAATGCAGAAGACTACTTGGATTAAATCTTAGATAGGTAGGCTACTGGACTCACCAGTGTAACCAGATCTGTAATGCTTTTATTTTTGGACTGTCTTAATACATGTCTTTTCCTATCCAAGAAGGAATTAAGCATAAGATTTGTTTTCCTGATTTTAATCCTAAACATTATAATCTCTGATTTGCGTTATTAAAGACACACAGTTTCTAGGAAAACCCTACAACAATTTCAGGGAGATGCACACTAATTCTGAAGCAGCTTCACACACACAAAAAGGTAGGAAGAGCTTTCATAAAACAGTGACCTGAAAGACATGAAAGGAGACTGAGAAACTGGCCAAGTAAAGATAAATTATCTGTCAGTGTAACTCAAAGGCATTTTTTGGTCAAGGATGACCTTTAAACCATAAAGATGCAACAGACAAGATGAACTCCTGAGGCAAAGCAAAAGAACTATGATATGAAATACCAAGCAAGCTTCATTGGCTCCAAACCTAAGGACATATGGAATTGTCAGAAAAGCAGGAAGCCCTTCTGAGCAGGATACACTTTGCCTTCATATTCCTGAAATGTATGTGCTGAGGCAGCTAAGAGTCCAACCATGAAAATGGGACATCCTCTGTAAATCTGAAGTGCAGCAGAAACTTTAAGTCATATAAATAAAGGTCAGCCAGCTTTCTGAATATTCTACAAAATTTATATTGCTGACCAAGAATACAGGAAAGAAAAAACCGAAATTTTTAAGAGGGACCAAAGTGGAAGGACCATCTAGCAAACATTTTTTGTGTTCCTATATTCTATTCTAGAATTGATTTTGACAAATATGCAGATGAAACAAATTTCCAACATGAAACTGATTAATCATGGGTTTTCTTTACATACAATTTAACCTGACCTTTAACAATACATATAATTTATCCTTTTCTTTTGTAAAGGGAAGAACAGATGATTTGAATAAAATAAACAGTGGTTTTTTTAATTAAGCTTTTTGAAGAGGAATAGAAGGTCCTTATGGGGAAAAAACCCCAAAGGAACGGTTATTATTTTTTTGTTACTGTAATATCAAAAGATGTTGCAGTATCAAACAGACACCATTTTCTTTATTTACTACATGTCTTTCAAAAGCTTTAGCTAATCTTAAACACAGTGTACTGGCCTCAAGAAAGTGTCTCACTTTATAATACAGAAATTAATAAATTTTACTAAAAATGATAAACTTATTACTTGTTCTATTAAGGGACTTCATTCCAGTGAATCAAGCTTCAGCATATTTGCTTTAATTTGAAATTTTATGAAGTTTTGCTTTTATTCTAAGTTATGAAAGCTGACAAAAATAAGTCTTCAGTTGATGTTCTAAATCTTGTTTATTCTTTCAGGTCATTTTGAAAATATTTCTGAATGCAGAGATTTCAGGACTTGCTATAAATCAAAACCATGGCACTCTTGATTTTCAATAAGCACAAGAGCAAGATACTAAAAAAATACCACTTACTTTCTTCATAGCTGTTGTTTGTACTGGATCTCTTGAGTGTTTGAATTTCCTGGGAAAGTATGGAAAGCCGATCTGATTGGGTGGGTGTTTCATCATCTTCTGGATCAGGTGATTCCTGCATCATTTCCTCTATTTCTTCAATCACCTTCAAAAAATGAAAACCCTTATGAAAATCCTCCTGCATGAAAAGAAACAGCCTACAATTTGAAGCAAAGCTGTTAAGAGTTTACATTTTTTGTTTGTTTTGTTTGGTTGGTGTTTTTACTTTCAATTAGAGAAGATGCTGCTGAATGAAACTAGTACCAAGACAGGATGGAAGAGAATCAAGAAAATCATATTAACATTTCCACCACATACTTGCTTTCTGAGAAAAAGCCTACTTTTTCAAGGTAAGCTGGTGATCTCATAACAAGCAGCATATTGAAACTACATAACTATTTCTATATGAAGGTACACATAGTTCTGCTTAAGAGAGCTGAACTAAAGAGTGAGCTGGAATATCTTTCACGAATATTCAGTTGAAGAAAAACCAAAATGACAACAAAATTAACTTCCTTCCTCACCTCTCATTTCACTACACTTCTCTAGGGAAGGAAAAGAAATAAAATAAATAAGAAAAAAAAATCTCTGAATAACCCCAAAATCTACTGTGTTTATGAGAAGTTTTACAAACAGATTAATCATAACCTGAAGGTGATTTGAATCTCTGGGAGTAAGACCTAAGCCAGGCAAATATAAGCACAGAAATCCTATGCATAGAGAGCTTACTTTTCGGTACAGAAACAACGATATTTCTACAAGGGTATCAGTTCACAGGTAACCATCTAAAATATATTCTTGCTTGTGCTTACTGGAACAGGATCTTAAGGGACAGTCATTAACCTTACTCGGAAGAGCAATTTTCAAGATAACTTAAATAAATCTGTGGATTTGGAATGGAAGCCTCTGGACACTAATAGGAAAATACAGTAGCAGAACTGTTGATCTCCTTTCATATTAGGCAAAAAATGGCCCTAGGATTGTGCTGTAAAACCACAAACTCCAGATAGTAGCAACACTCTGAAAGTATTTTTGCTTCTTAAGATATGTATTTAATTTAGTAATATTTCTGACTAATTCACAGTGAAAAAATGTGTAAAGATTTCAAAGACCCTGGACTATCAACCTCACCTGAAGCACTGGGATACTTTTCAAATCTGAGTGATGCAGTAATATCTCACACATTATGACTCAAAGAACAATCAAGAAACTTGGCTATAGTGAACAGCAAGGAAGAAAAACAAAAAAGTAATTACAGACTAAAAGAAAATACACCACCAAAAGCACTGTCTGCTGAACACTTTACCTGCTCTGCTGTGAAGAGTGGTTCATCATTGATGCAGGAAACTATGATAGAATGCATATCCAGCTGTTCTCTTAGCTCTTCATCATCTGACAGGTCAAGGTTCAAGTTATCATTTACCTAGAAAGCAGGAAAATGGACATTTATATAAATACATATATCTGTATAAACATTTGTGTGTTTTTATACACCTAAAATACAGATAGATTAAAAACAAAAGGGGAACTAATACTGAATTTATTAATGAATCAGATTCCTTGTCCATAATAACGGAATCAGTGATTTTTGCTGTCAAATACTTGGAAACTAAAGCACCTTAACAATGGAAATCAAAACTGCAATTGAAGAAAGTAAAAACAGGTGTTAGTCTTTAAAGACTTTAAATACCCTCAGAATATAAAGACCATATACACAATGAGACATAAATATCTGCATGGAAGGCAGTCAATCCAATGTAGGTATTTAAATCTTAAAAAGATAGACATTTGTAAGTGGGGGTTTAAAACATACCTATAACTCTAACTTTACACAAACCTTTTATTTTACAGGCTTTTATAGTTCCATGACATAATAGAAGTCATGAAAAAAGCTGTTTTAAGAAATGAAACATTGTTATCACCCCAGATTATTTTAAAATTTTTTAATATCTTAGGGTTTTATCATTAAGAAACAGAAGTAATGCTGTTCCTACCTATATACCATATTACACTGATCCTTCAAAACCAAAGATGTACATATAGTAAAATAAAAGATTTACATCCCTTACTTAATCAGGCAGGTATATTTTACTCTCACAGAGTGAGATATTCTAGTTTATTTACAAAGTTGTTTGCTTTTTCTGGACTTTGTCTATTACTAGACTTGAGCCAAACCAACATAGAAAGGCCCCCCCATGGCCCCCTAAAGCTGCAGCCCCTAACCTCTGACATTTTGAGCTCAACTGTTTTTAACTGATCTTTAGGCTAATTTACAAGCATTATGACTAACTATATAAAGTCCTTGGTCTCACTGTATCAGTTTCCAACTTTTGTTGTAATTCCTCCAAATTTCCTAGTTTCTTCAGAAACCTTAATAGCTTTCAGATTCATTTTGAAGATGTTGCTGATATCCCCAGATATCCCCAGTCTACAGGGAAAAACATACAATTTGTATTTCTTCAGCCATGAGAATGAAGTAAAATGCCCAGTTTTTTTCCAGAATCTGAATTCCAATAACCATGCAGTGACAAGGCTTCACAAAGAGCATCTGTTCACCTACTGCACAGACACATCCCAGTTTTGACATTCTGTAACAGCTCAGTTTTCAAATGTTTTTGCATGTATATAGGATTATGATGACTGCTACAGGATAGTGAGCAAGAGGGTAACAGTTTGTCTAGAAGGAGGACAACTTCCCCTCCTGACATCTCCAGAAATAATATTTTGAGAGACTAAGAGACTATATTCTGATTAAACTAATAAACCACCTAAACCAGCACAAGATACAGCTGATGTCAAAAGGACCACCTGGCTTTCCATCTAGCCATACTCCATGCTTCTTTTTGCCCTCACACTTCTACCAGAGCATGACCTGTTTAAAAGTAATCTAACAAAAACAGACTAAACAAGCAATTGCGCAATCCTGCTCCTTGTACCACTGTACGACGCTTCCACCCAACTACTTCTTTCACAGTCAGAGCTGTATAAAAGCATTCACAGATCTGTGACGTGAAGCAACAAAGATCAGATGAATCAGCCTCCACCTTTTTTGCATACTAAAACAGGAAGAGAAATACTTTCAGAACAAGTTCAACAGCATATTATTAGTTTCAAATGCATCAAGAGAGTGTTGCTTAGCTGTTAGTATTCATTGTAAGAAAGTTAAAACAAGCTACTAGCTGGTCCATATGTACTGTCACATATCCACAAATACTGCTCAAACAGAAAGTAGAAAAAAAAGTATGTCAAATGCTCTCAAACAGATGGGCTTTACACATCAAAAGGCATGCCAGGTGGAGTGAAAGCTGATAAAACTTGGTATGTTTAACCCATAAACTGATTTTCCCTCTACTGGCAGCATACCTCCAATTCTTTCTAATCCAGCAACATCACTTCACTTTTTTTTTTTTTTTATGTTGCTCCTTCTTAACTTAAAAAAACTTATTAAACATTTTAAAATACTGTACCTTGTTCCTTATCAAGGAATCTATCAGTCTTACAATCCATTTTTCAGTCACAAAACAAGTTCACAGCATGGGGGACTGTAAGTGTTTTTCCTTTCAATGTAAGGATTTAATTGCTCTAAAACCACTTAGAAAATCTGAACAAACGCTCTAATAAAAACTAGAATAATGATAAGTCACTTTCAAGGGATAACCATCAGGCTCAAATTGAGAAAGTGACTTCCAAATTGGCATCTTCTCTGGTTGAACACCAAAGTATCCTCTTTGGCAGAACAGTCTTTGCTCCTGTCACAGTAAAAAGCAGCTGTGCATTATATAATGGATGGCAGAATTCAAAGCATTACTCTATTCTCAGCTTACACAAACAGATATTTTTACAACATAACTCAACTTCACTATGTTTAAAAGATAAGTCAGTCATTTCCTCAGAAGACCTGGGAGATGAGAAGTCTTCCTAGCTTTTCTTCCTGAAGCATTTTAATCTACTTTTAAGAAGGTAAGAGGACAACCCTTTCTATAAATCTCTCTGAAGCTCTTCATTCCCTGCTCCCTCTCCAGACAACTATTCTATTTGTTAAATACAAAAAACAGAACAAAACAAACTTTTTTACTTCAGTGTCTTCTGGGTCACCTTTCCTGTAAAAGAAGCCACTTTAACCTCCATCTGACTGCAGAGTAAGATTTTAAGTTACTTTATTCTAGAATGGCTTAGGCTGGAAGAGACCTTAGAGATCATCTAATTCAACATCCCTGCCATGGACATGAATGCCTCTCAACTAGACTAGGTTGCTCAAAACCTCATCCAATCTGTCCTTGAACACCTCCAGGGAGGGAGCATCCACAACCCCTCTGGGCAATCTATTCCAGAGTCTCACCACCCTCGTACTGAAGAACTTCTTCCTAAGATCCAATCTAAATCTGTTTTCCCGCAGTTTAAAACCATTTCCCCTTGTCCTGTCACTGGATACTCTTGTGAACAGTCCCCCTCCATGCTTCCTGTAGGTTCCCTTCAGGTATTGGAAGGCACTTATAAAGTCCCCTCAGTCTTCTCCAGGCTGAACAATCCCAGCTCCCTCAGCCTATCCTCATAGCAGAGGTGCTCCAGCCCCTCGATCATCTTTGCAGCCTTCCTCTGGACTCCTTCCAACAGATCTATGTCCCTCTTATGGTGGGGGCACCAGAACTGGATGCAATATTTGAGGTAGGGTCTCACAAGTGCAGAGTGAAGGCAGAGAATCACCTCTTGATCTGCTGGACACACTCCTCTTGATGCATCCTAGGATATGCCTGGCATGAACTTAAAAGTCCACACTGATGAACTTGAAAGTGCACACTGGATTCAGTAAGAGTACTCCTGTCTCTTTTCCTTCCTTAACCAAAACAGTGTTCAATATGAGAGTGGAAAGATTTTATGTGAAACACTTTCTCATTTTACATTTTGGTGGTGGGGTTTTTTTTGGCTTTTTTTTTTTTTTTCTGTCATGCTGTGGCTCCAATGAACATTCATCCAAAACTAACCATGAATTATTCCAACCCAAGGAGATGGAAACATACATCAATAGTTGGTGTTTAAAAACCTCTCATGTATAATGCCAAGCACTAAAAATATTTTAAGACATTTAATAACAACACTCTTTTATACAAATGCAAATTATTTTATTTTCCTGTTGAGTATAAAAGATTCAAAGAGGATATTTCTGCTGATCAGAACTCACCCCTTTTTCTGAAAGGTTCAGTGTTGGCAAGTGCAAAGCTCTGGTATGGGAAGACTTCCAGTCAACTGGCATTACGTTACCATAATTATCAGTCAAAGCATTCCAAATCCTGGAGAGAAGAATAAAGGAACAAAAATACAGACCTTAAAGCAAGCAGCAACTGATCAACAATAAATGTATTTGTAATGATAATATATTTCTATCAACAACCATTTTTTCCTCTCTAAATGTTCATCTATAAGTTACTGACAATATTTTTATATTTGGAAACTAAGACAAAATGTTTTTTGATAAACATAATTTATTTTCCTTTTTAAACCAAAAATGTATGCACAGCAGTGAAATAGCACAATGCAATGAAGACACAGCTTAATTACTAATTATATAATTACACTCAAAATGTTTTTGGAGTGGATGTCTTTAATGAAATCTGAGCTCAGATATGAATTTAATTCCTGGTATTGTTCCTGTTTTTCTTGTCTTTTTCACATTAAAATCAGGAATCAGCAGAGGCTGAGTAGCAAATTCTGAACCAAATCTTTTTTTTCCTTTCTTTCCACTTATAACAGAATAATGAACATGCACAAATTATACTAAAATTTTGCAATAATTTAATTTTATCCAGAAGTCATCTGTATAAAAGCTCAGCCCACCATTCTCATTTATGGCTGACCTTAACTGTGCCTACGGTGTACAACCTCTCTGGCTGTACTAGAGGCTTGCATGTGCAGTCCTATTCTGGTATACCAGTTCATATTTTGAAAGACAGCAACCTTGTTAGCAGGTCGGTGCCTCAAGTCAACTAACAAACCTTGCCTCTAAGCACTGTGCTATGGGTGTGTGTTAAGTGGTTGCCTAGCTAGGCTCAGAAGAGGTCAGAGGAATGGCTGAGACAGACACCGAAGGGAAGACAGAGCTTTATCACTGCCCAACATGCCTCTGATTCACGGTTCTCTGAACTTACTGTTTGTTATCACAGATACCTAGTCTTTTGATGACATTTTTTTTTCCTTCTCTTAGAATAAGACATACAATTTAGTTACCCCAAAGTAAAACTGCAGTATTATTTAAGAAAGATAAACTGACTGAAATTCACTGTAAAATAACGAGTACAAGTACTTGCAAAATCTTGTTAAAAACAGGAAAGCAGCATGGTACAGAAAGGCTCTATTACTCAGGGGAAAAAAACCTTATCACAGTTGCAGCTGAGATTCTGTTCTCCATCTGCTTTTCGTATTTCTATGTTTAATTTCAAACACTGAAACAGGGGGCATTTTTGCAAGAAGTCACTCTGCATTTCATAGCAGCTACTTTTTCCTGTCCCGGAGGTAAGAGGCACAGGGATGCTTACACACTTCCCTGGGGTTAAGGGAACAGAACCATAAGGCTCGATGTGAAACCTGCGCCGTGCAGGTTATTCCCGCCTGCCGCCAGGGCCAGGCCCGGCAGCCCCCAGCTGCAGTCCCCCGGGCGGGGAGACGCTTTAGCTCCCGCTGCCCCCAGTCACCGCTGGGACTCACACAGAGGAAGGCCGAGGCCAGAAGGGCCAGGGTAAGCGCTTTCCTAGAGCAGGACTACGGAGCCACAGTGTCCGCGCTGCCCCCCGCTCTGCACCCAGCCCCGACTGGCCCCGGCTGTCCCCTCAGGCCAGGCCGGGCCGGGCCGGGCACCCTCGGGCGGCCCAACTACCGCCTCTGCCTCTCCCTACCTCCCCTCCCCGGGCCTGCACTCACTCGTCGTCCTGCAGAGCGCTCTGCTCCGTAAGGGGACGCAGCGGAACGCGGCTGTCGCCGCCGCCGCCGCCGCCAGTCCGGGCCTGCGGGGGCTCAAAGCAGAGCGACAACTTCGCTCCCAAATCCCCACTGCCCCAGCCGCCTTTGTCGCGGGCAGCCTCGGGACCACTCCCCGACGAGGGCTGGAAGCCTGAGAAGTCTTGCCAATCCCCCGGGTCTCGCTGAGATGCCGCCGCCGCCGCCATAGCTGCCACCGCAGCGGTAGACGCCGGCCTGCGCGCCCCCGCCCGCGGCTCCTGGCGGTGCGCGCTCCCGGCGCCTCCCGCAGCTCGTGGTGGAGGCAGGAGGAGCAAGGGCGGGGCGTGTGACGGCCAAGGCTGCCCAACAGCCGGCGGCAGCCGGCGCGGCCCTGGCAGCGCTTGCTGGGGGAGAAGCCCCGGCCAGCGCGGCTCCTGCCACCTCCTCAGCGTGTTTCTGTACCGGGAAAGCGGCAGCCACAGGCCCGAGACAGGTGCTTTTGAGGCGGAGAGGAGGGGCAAGCTCACCGGGGAGGAGAAAGGGCAAAAGGAGCGTTTATGGTAGTTTCATTGTAACCTAGGGAAGGGTGGCTTTTTAGCTGTCATTTTCACCTCCTTTTAACCACCTAACACGTATTGAACTAAGTTTTGGATATTCTTGGTTGTTAGCAGCACAGTCACTCCCCCTGCCCATCCCCTGCTAGCTTTATATTGTCTCCTTTATAGGGTGTGCAATAGCTGATGACGAGCATTGCTTTTTATCTAGCACTTTCTTGAGCCACTGTAATCTTTTACTATATGAAAGTATGCAGCAAGATTTTTTTTTTTTCCTGCTTAACTTCTTGAATTTTCTGTGAACCTTCTTTAAGTATTTTTCATACTTCCTGCTTGATGTTTGGAAAGACGTATGGTGAGTGGAAAACTAAGTCCTTTGGAAAGAGACACAGTGAATAGAAAATTCCCTGTTAAGTATTTATATGCCACTGAGGTAAAGACTTTTGTCACATCCTATTCAGTTGCAGCTTTTTCAAACCCCAGTATACAAAAGCATTTCAGTATGATCCTCTCTGACACTGGGAGTAGGGCAAAGGAGGCCAAGACTATGTCAAGTGTTCAAAAGTGGCTGCACTGTTGTTCTGTACATTAGCACGATTGTGTTTCCTGTTTTGTTCTAATGAAAAAGCAAAATGTTTGCAGGGAGAATTTGAATCGTACAGTTCCTCTGATTGGAAGACACCTTCAAGATCATCAAGCCCAACCATTAACCCAGCACTGCCAGGTCACCATTAAATCACATCCCTAAGCACCACATCTTTTAAATCCCTTCCAGGGATGATGACTCCACCATTTCTCTGGGCAGCCTGTTCCAATGCTTGACAACACTTTTTTCTAAACTTCCCCTGGAACAACTTGAGGCTGTTTCCTCTTGTCCTGTTGCTTGCTATACGGGAGAACAGACCAACCCCCACCTCATTACAACCTCCTGTCAGGTAGTTGTAGAGAGCAATAAGGTCTCTCCTAAGCCTCCCTTGTCTCCAGACTAAACAACCCCAGTTGCTCCTTATAAGACTTGTTTTCTAGACTCTTAACCACCTTCGTTACCCTTTGGACATGCTGCAGCACCTCAATGTCTTTTCTTGTAGTGGGGGCCCAAAATGGAACACAGTATTTGAAATGCAGCCTCACCAGAACAAGAAGATGCTCTTCTAGAAGAAAAAGTCTTCCATAGCCATACCTTGGGAAGGAACAAAAATGCTGGAACAGGTTAACTAACAAGGGAGAGGAAACTACTGGAGATTCAGTGTACATAGATGTAAAAGGATACAAAAACATATCAATCTATACTAGTCAATTACTGACTTTGCAGTAATTATTACTACTATGGCATTTTGGATTATTTCAGCTAGTTCTGTAATAGTACTGACTCAGTAGTCAGTAGTGATCCAAAGAGTAAATAATATGTTAGATCCAGGGTGTACCATGTTTGAACAAATACCCTTGATCTCAAAAGGATGTAACAGAAAGGGAAGTACAAAAAATGGCAAGGTTGCCAAGAAGGTACAGAACAGCTCCCGAAGAATCATCTTGGGCTTTTCAGCACAGAAAAAATGGAGAGAAGATACAGGTCTCTAAATTAATGTGTGGCATATAGATACTGATCCACTGCTGCTTTGAATGCAGAAAGTCAGGGATATCAAATAAAACCATCAAGGTAGGTTCAAAGAAAGAAAAGGAGGCAGTTTTTCATAGAGCAAGTAGTTAGGATGAAAAACTCCTTGCCTCAGGAAGTTACATAGCAGAACTTCACATTAAGTTCATTAACTTACAAAATAAAAGAAAAAACCCCAACATTATAGGCTAACAGAAAAATGAATGATCTGTGGCTCAGGAAGTCCATGAAGTGCAAATTCTGATTCCACACACTTTCTATAGGACATCAGAGTCCCATATGACCGATTATGGCTTTCTGACAGGTATGACTAGACCACGTGGATTCAACGGCAGGGTAAAGACTTAGCTTTGTGTTTGAGAGATTGACCATTACTGAATTCTGAAACTATTTAGAATCCCACAAATCCCTCTAATGTGAAAATTCCTCAGTGTAAAACCTAGAACTTCTGTAACTGCAAACTGTTCTCTACCCACATTATGTTCTGAATTATTCTGATCTAAAGTCAGCAGGACAATATTCCTACTCCCTGGGGAAAAAAACTCACCATAATATCAGGATATAAACTAATGTCTCAAGGACCAGTGTATGGAAGCAATAAATATGAACATTTAAGAAGATATGCATCAATAGGTTTAAAATTTTATTGTGCTGCCAAGAGCCAAATTACAAGAAACCGCCTTACAGTTAAAAAAGTAAACAAGCAATCTGCTGAACCGCAGTGCACTCCGAGTGCCACATATGCATCTATTTTTCAGAAAATTATATCTGCATTTCTTTTACAAGAGCACAACAGGAACCAAAGTAAAAGAGTGTAATGGATACAGCACATAGGATAAATCATATCTTTAAAATA
>JANIJG010002046.1:37534-76552 GCA_024611175.1 Megaceryle torquata | reverse complement strand
CATCCCTGGATGTGTTTAAGCATCGCTTAGATGTAGTGTTGGGGGATATGGTCTAGGGGTGAACTTGTAGAGTAGGGCGAATGGTTGAACACGATGATCCCATGGGTCTTTTCCAACCTAGATGATTCTGTGATCCTGAGTTCAAATAATGGGTTTTGGACTGAGGTGCCATGTACTCTACAGGACCTGAAATATACATGGACCCAAGCACTTGTTTCTTCAAAATAGAAACGTTTTAGCAGAAATCTAAAGACCTCTAAAGAGAATTGTCAGCAGTGTAATTTGACAGTTTTTTCTTTGACAGAATTTCACTGATCATTTCATCAATAATCCTTGTTACTTGTGTTTGGCTAGTGCTCATTTTCTAGTTGGTTTTGATTCAAATTTATCAAGACATGGGAAATCCATGACTTCTTTTGGTACTTCCAAGAATCTACTGCTGTCATTGTTGCAATTGTACCTTCCTTCCAGTATTTATCTGGATATAAATCCCAGTCATGGGTCCCTGTTACATTTCCTTCTGTGGAATTTAAAAAGCCATTTACAGCTTGGTGATTTCTTCTTTTTAAGGTATTTAAATGTTGCAATCATATACCAATCTCCTTTTGCTAATCTACACACACCAAATGCGAATCCATATTGTAAGTTCTCTGTCTCTCACATAATTTTCATAACTCCTGGATCCACTTTTAATATAATTTTTTAATGTGGTACCAGAATGTATGTAGTGTCCTAGTACTGATGCATAGAAGTGTGTAACAATCTCTCTACTACTGCACAAAGTCAAGGGATAAAATAAAGTTTCTGGCATTGTACCTTATTTACAGATATTTGTTTGCTTAATCTTAAAAGGGAGATGTATTCCCTCTCCTAACGATGCTGTCATATAAAAGTTTAATTCTGCAAAGTCCTTATTCTCCTGGCTAACTTCACTGATTCTGACCATGCCAGCATTACCTGACACACAGCTGTGAGATGTGTTGCTCTGCAAACTGACTGTAACAACTGAAACCTCTGAAGGAAGGGACTGTCACTTAATAACGAGGTCCTAAATAGTACCTGGCACACCAGGCCCTACAATAGTTGCATCTCTTAAGTACTGTGAATATATAAAGAATAAATTTATTATGATAATAAAAGACGGTGGGAGCTGTGCTGCTGAAATCGATCAGAGTAAGATTAAATAATAAAAAGCTGGTTCAAGGCGGGCTGAAGGGGAAGTGTTCATTGGACTTTGGATCAGGCCCAAACTTAAAGATTTCTTTCTTAAAAGAAAATTTACTATATAGACATCCTACAGATTTTTCCAAGCGTCTTTAAGAAATAACAACTTAAAAATCATCACCTTTCTTATGTTCTATGTTACTTGTAAGTACATTTTCTTCACAAATCAGTGACACAAACTTAAATAGTAAAAATAAATGTTGTGTGGTTTTCTTATTTTGCAAATACTACGTGCACATCTTAAAGCCCGTAAGAATCTGCCTGTGTGAGAAGTGGGCAGAGATGGTGTATTGATCAGCTGGAGTGCTGCAGAGACTATAAACTGATAGTCAGAAGGAGGAAAGAAAAACAAAAAGAAATCACAGGAGAAGACACAGCAGTAAAAAAAAACATAGAAAATAATCCACTGTTGTTGAATTCTCAGTTTTTATCCCCAAATGAGACTAAATCTCATTCCGTTTCTGGTCAAGACCAAGCATAACAAACCTTAAACATTTGGCTTATATTTTTCCCCAAGAAACTTTGAAGGAATTATAGAAAAAAATCAAGGAATGTCTTTAAAAATTCTGATCAGGTTTCCTCTGGAGTCTTGTTGCTGGAAGAATGTCTTATGGGTAAATTTCCACTCTCTCAGCGGGGCAGTGTTTTGCATGAACCAACTCCCAGGAGAAAATGTTGTGTGCTTATTCTGTACAACAAGGCTCAGACAGCATCTCCATATTAAACTGACCAGAGGGAGGGAGGGGGAAGCAGTTGACCTGAGGGGAAAGGGGGAGGGATGAGGAGAAGATGACAGTGTTTATTGCCAAAGCCAGGCAGTGCTATTCATAAAACTAAAAAAAAAAAAAAAAAACAACCCAAAACCTAAACCAAACAAAGCCCCAAGAATTCCAGGAAAAAAACCCAACAACCAAACACAAAAAACCCAACACATAAAAGCCTTCTGAAATATTTGTACAGGTTTCCAATGTGCTGTATTACTTACAGCAGTTAAAGAGTGTGAATATCACCTTACCAGAAATAAGCTCGTTAAAGGTATGAGATAAAGCTCCTCAAACAAGAAATCCCCGTGTCAAGTAATTGTTTTTAGTGTCTTTTAGAGAAAGAGAAATAAAAAAAAATACTCCCCTTCTTTATTCTTTTGCTGCTTGGACTTTAGGCTTTTTCATATATCCTAAAAAATTCATTTCACTTTTCAGTCTTTTTTGAACCTGTTTGGCAGTACATACTGTCTCACCAATGGAGCTTGTTACTGGGCTATTCCTTGGTCTGATTCTGTGATTCAATACTTTTAATTAACTTTTTATTACAACATGTACCAGGTCCTAACATAGAGTAGATTTACTGATAAGGCCATATACCACTTGTATTGTATCCATTTATAGTCATTTTTATAATAGTATCTCACTAATAAAATGTTATCTTATTCATTCAATTTGTGTGTAATAAATCAACAGCCTGTTCGTTTCCTTCTCATGCAGATATTGGTATAAGTATGTATGACTGTGTGCATGTACTAAACCTGATGATGTTGCTTGCATACAAATGGAAATTAGCTTAAGAGCATTTCATTAATGAAAGTGTAGCTATTTGCCTGTGACCCGAATAAAATTAATACCCTAAATAAAATAAAATAACATGGGACTTTATTTTACCTCTCATGAGTCATTTCAAAAAATGCATCCGGCCCATTCTTTCACACCATTTTCCCCATATTACAAATTGCATACCTAAATAATTGTAAATGGTATATGATGCTCTCTATCAGTGTTTTTTATGCTGTATGGGATAAATCAGGGATTCCTGATTTACATTTTTTGTGTGATACCACTAAGATGCTTCCTTAGCTAGCTGTGGAAGTAGCAGCAAATCTTACTTTACATATATGCAAACAAGGATGTATTTAGCTGCATTGATATCCCTTTTGGAAATTCCTGATGTATATAATGGAAGATGAAGTGGTGCTCTATGCCCTTCCTTTAAAGGTGGCCCATGGAAAGAAGCACTTACATTTTACATCCTTTCAAAGAAAAACAGAATCAGACTACAAATATCATGAAGATGTGATGACAAACACAAAAATACCATGGATCTAGTCTGGATCCTTTCACAGAATCCCAGAATCACAGAATGTTAAAAGTTGGAAGGGACCTCGCAAGATCATCTTGTTCAAACCCCCTGCCAGAGCAGATCACACAGGAACACATCCAGGTGGGTTTTAAATGTCTCCAGAGAAGGAGACTCCACAACTGCTCTGGGCAGCCTGTTCCACTGCTCTGTCACACTCACCATGAAAAAAATTTTCCTTAAATTTCTTTGGAATCTCCTATGCTCCAGTTTGCACCCATGGCCCTTTGTCCTATCATTGGACATTGCTGAGAAGAGCCTAACTCCATCCTCCTGACATTTACCCTTTACATATTTATAAACATTAATGAGGTCACCCCTCAGTCTCCTGCAAGCTAAAGAGACCCAGCTCTCTCAGCCTTTCCTCATAAGGAAGATGTTCCACTCCCTTAATCATCTTTGTGGCTTTGCGCCGGACTCTTTTGAGCAGTTCCCTGATTTCACACTTTACACCTTATAAGTGTAATTACTCCCATACAGATAGTAAAGGTTTGAAACAAGCTTTAAAATGTCTGGAGAAAGTGCAGAATTAGGTATTTCAGTCTTCTGTATAAACAAGTAAACAAAAAGCCCCCTGTAATTCTATTTGTTCTCTCCTCCCCTCTCCTCCTCCCCTCCCCTCCCCTCCCCTCCGCTCCCTTCCCCTCTCCTCTCCTCTCCTCCTCTCCAAAGATATCTGAGGTTTTATCTTATGACAGTTTTTAAAATAAATTTAAATAAATGAAAAAAGTGTGAAGGAAAAACTAAGCAGTATTCTTTAAGCACATTAACTGTTGAAACAGGATAACTATGATAAACTGGCACAAAATTTTTGTTTTCTCTTCCTTTTTCTTGTCTTCATTTTAATTCAAAATATTTCAGGAAGTGTCATAAACTCATAACAATGGTTTATCTTTAAATAACCATCATCATAAATTATGGGGGGGGGGAGGGGTAGAGATCCATATTTTCCAAACAATATTCTCTTCTAAACCAAAACCAAATCATCAAATCCAAATACAGGGAGGGGATTAATATGGGCACAGTGACTCAGTCACCCTTCTCACATGAGTAGAATGAATTTTTAAAAAAACCTTGTCTAAGGGAGAAGTATTTTATGGTCTACATCCCAGCTTTTCCATGTACATGTATTTTACAGAATACAAGAACAAGATAAAAGAATCCTAACCCTTTCTGTGCAAAGGATTCATGGTTTTAGTTAATTGTCGGTCTGAGACCAAACTTTTCTGTTTGTATACAGTGTTACTGCTGGCTACCCTGAAATCTCTGAGTGACATGCCAAACCTGGAATCCTGCATGTACAGATCAATCATGCTGCTGCATTTTCTTTCCTTTTTATAACCAAGTCCTGGGTCTCCAGGCAGCAACATATTTACCATCAGTCTAAGTAAAGTGCTTAAGGTTTAAGCATGTGCTGGATCAGTTTTACAGTTAACTAACTGACAGACTTTGAAATGAGAAAATTAATTTCTTATGTAATGACTGTTTTGGAAAGAATATTGTATTACTCATAAATATTGCAGGTAGGAGGAAGTGGCTGATGATGAACATGACAGATCATTGATATGTGGTGATTTTGGATGGCTTGTTAAGATGAGTGCAAGCAGATAATATGTGCATGGTCAAATGGAGACGATAAGGGACAAAGTCAGTCCTTGGAAAATGTAGAATCTGTAGTGGGAAGCTGTGACTTTAAAAGGGCTTTGAGTTCTGGTAAATAATCATCTAAATGTGAGCTGCCAGCTAACGCAGTAGGGAAACTAATGTGTTTGGATATAGCGAATGGGGAAATCTCAAGTAAAGCATAGAAAAATTATATTGTTTGGGGGGGTCTGATGGAAGTCTGATGAGACCTTGGGTTCAGTTTTGGAGCCCACTTTTTAAGAAAGATGATAATACTTTGGAGAGTGTTGGAAGAAACAAGAGAAGAATAGTTAGAATATTTTTTTAAAATATGCATTGCAGTGAAAGAATCTGAGATCTCCATCTGTTTTCTTATCTGAGGAGGTTACTTAGTCCTGGTGTACAAGTACTAAAATAGAGAAGAAAATTCTGGAAGGTTACAGACAAAAGCAAAATAACACTCTGAAGCTGGAAATTGAGGGCACTTTCTTAAATTAACCATTGTAATGCACTTTTCAAAATCAATGGAGCAACTTACCTAAGATTTTTAACTCTGTGATTCCCTATCACAGAAAACATAAAAATAGGTGGTTCTGTTAAAATTCTGTGCTCTTGTTCAAAGAAGATGCTTTTGGAAAAACGTCCATGGTGTGACTTACACAGAGGGGTCAATTTTCATGACAGCAATACCTCATTCAGCCTTATCTTTTTGTGATAAGAATCTGTAGAAAGCAGTTCCATCTCTGCTTTTAAGAGAAAAAAAAAAATCATACTAGTTTTCTCTTTGGAGAAATGAAAAATGTCTCCCAAAAACCGTAGGTGCCTTCCTCTCTCAAAGTCTGAGCTACGTTTACACTGAAGTGGCTCTTAAAACAAATTCTTTTTAAATGTGTGAGGAAAAATACTGAGAATTATAGAAGAATGGACTCTGTCTTCAGGAGTCAAACCAGTATGGCAAAGAAGTGGCAAAGCCATCTCACATTAACCAGCTAGCAGACTGAATTAGCTGAAGAACCGTGACTTGAAGTAATGTGGGACATGAGTATGATCTTGGCTGATGAGGACTGTGGATAGAGTCCCTTCTTGGGACTGATGCACTGGGAGGTAAATACACCTGCAGGTGCTCCTCTGAGCATCCAGAGCAGTGCCAGTGGTGCAGGTCAGGAAGGACAGAGTCATTCAGCTCAATAAAGTAGCAATATTCTGACATTATAAAGTATAAATGTGGCTAACAAGTCCTGTTTTTCAGAAATGACGAATACTTTGGGAACTGCACCATGAAGACACAGCTGTAGAGATCTTTAATCAGTGTAAATTTGGAACTACTGCTCAGTTTATTGTGTTTTGAGGATGTGGGTGCGGGGCTCCATTTTCTGTTGTAGACATGCCCTCAGTGCAAGTGAAGTGTCCCCTGAGCTGGATTCTGTGTGCAATGAGATCAAGAGTAATGGAGATTCTCTGATGGAAGTGTAATTGCATGTGTGGTGTTATTTATGACTCAGTTGAGTCTACACTTGAGATATATCTGGTAATAAAGAGTATAAGCATTTACAGGATGATGGTTGCGATTTGCCTTGCTTTTCCAGACCCCATAAATGGCACAATCCCCTGATAGTTTGTTGGACTTGATAATAGCACCACTAAATTCACTACATGCAATACTGCAATTACTTTATTACAGGTTTTGCTTTTTGTACTTTTTCTTGGGCAATTATTTCCTGATTCACCTCTGTAGCCCTAAAATTACATTTCTCAGAGCTGGCTAACATAAAGAAGATGGGAAATGCCTACATCTTTTCCCTTGATTTTTCCTCTAAGCATTTTATATAAAACAAAAGGTCTGTTTAAAGCCACAAGTGGAAAAATTCCACTTATTTTTAGAAAGTCTGTTTGATATTTATATTTACTTATGTCTCTGAGTGTGTGTGAATTTCTTTTAATTACAATGCAATCTTGACCTGTTATGGCATTGCCTAAATTATGGGCTAAGTTGCAATGAGACAAGAGAATCAGCATGCTTTTTTTGTCACATTTTGTACTAAATGCTCCTACTTTAGGTTAAGACACTGCTTGTCTTTTCCTCCCTTCTAAAATTATGGAAATCTCATTGAGGTTTCATTTCTTTCTATTTTCCATGGTCAATATGGATGAACCTAAGGCCAGAAGAAAATAGTCAATTTTTAACATCATCACATTGTCATATACCCCTATCTTAAATTAAGGTCTTTAAAGTTCTCTGTAGCTGACTTTGTGTTTTAGTACAAGCATGTGTTTAAGTGTTTTGTTGGATTTGGGCCAGAATGCTCAGCATTGTAACTAAAGAGGTTTAACCTGCAGAATCTGGATCCCTTAAACTTGAAATCAGACATCTAACATTTCCAAGACCAGCAATTAAAATATCTTTCAATCTCTCTTGGCTAAAATATTGATTAAGAAACAAACTTTAATGGCCATCAGTTGTGCTTAGATTCTGATCTTGTGAACAGCTGCACATATGTTTAACTTTACTAACCTGGTGTTAACATGCAAAGTCTTTAAGTTATTTGGAGAGAAAATCATCTTTACTATTACCACCACTGCAGGTTTGTTTTCACGAGGAGTGCAATGTGGTTGAGGTCTTCTGATGAATGGTAATGTATTTTGGTCCAGCTTTAGAGATACCTCCAGCATTCTCTGGGAAAGTTTGACTTCAGTTATGGCAAGCAAGGAGGCATTTGCTTGCTGTAGTTTGTAATTTGGCAAGGGCATGTTTTACCAGTTGTTAGAGAGAAATGAGTTCTGCTTCCTAGCTGGACTTTGTTTTCATTGGATGAGCATGAGAGCAAATATTTGGACATGTTTTATGGCAGTACCATATGGTCCTTGGTATTTTGGTTTTAATTTTTTGAAGTTGCATTAAAATTATTTTAGTATTACCAATGCATTTGATTTAAAAGGTAAATGCTGCACGTAACTGGAACAGCTGTTTTTCCTAAATTTGCTATAGCATCAAGAGTTTTCTTTCTTTGAAACTCATTGGTTATCTGAATAGACAGTTTTATATCTGGTTTGTTTGTGGAGAATTTGTTTGTAACCATGTCAGTTATATTGCATCATCACAGATTTGCTCTTAATTGTAGTTTGTGATTAATTTCTAGTAGCAATCAGTGAAATTAAATAGTTGGTTAATATGTGTTGCCAGGATTTTCTTCCCCTTAAAAAAAATGGCACTAAATTAAATGCAAAGAAATCAGACAACCAAGAAACCCCTTTTTCTGTTCTTTCTTTTTCCCTTCCTCTCCCAAAGGAAAAAAAAAATCCCTTAACTGGTACTATAGACTCAAAAGTCAAGATTTACCTTATTCTCTTCTCCCAAGGTAGTACTAGAGGGGAAATGAGCTACAAAATCTGAAGGCCTTTGCAGCACCTGGGGACTTGCTGGGACAAATGAAACATACAGGGGTTTAAACTTATGAGTATCTTCACAGCAGAAAAAAATGTTAGATTGGAGTAAATTTACAAAAAAGTTATCACTCAGTGTTTTCCAGTGTGCAACAGAGTGCACACTATTTAACAAAAGCAAATAGTGAAGAAGAGCTGTACCCAAACAGCTCAAGCGTGCACTGAATCATACCCTAATAAATTGGGAAGAAGGGCAATGAGGGCATTTGAAAGACTCTTTTAACTTTTTAACTGTATCTGACCCACAGGCCTCTTTTAACTCTTAAAAATTCTTCATTTTTTGGAGGGGGGGGAGGAGAAGAGAAAGATTTCATATCAAAGTCTGTTTTTATACTTGTATTCTAAAAACTTATTTTCTGTGAGAAGTTAATTCAGTAATAGTCACCAGATGGTGTGCAAATACTAATGAGGGGATGTTATGACTCTTGGGTTCCTTGTGGAGGTTGTAGGAGTCGGCATCTTGCCATCAGAAAATAGATGCTGGGGGAGTAGAAATGCTCCCTGGGGAGGATGTGACTGGACCAGCAGGGCTTCATTTTTGTTGCTGCTTTGTTGGTGGGAGTTATAGGAGTTGTAAGAAACTTTCTCTTCATTAGTTTTAATGAAAGAGAAAATGGTGGGACATGGTGTTCTGTATCACTGAAGAGTATGATTAATCTTTGTTTTCATTGAACCTAATACCATTTTTAAAAATTAAGTAAAGTGCTACTGTAGCCCAGACACATTTGGAGTTTGGGACACAGGGAGAGATGGTCATTTATGAGATAAAGAAGCCTTTATTTTGAAGAAGAGGAAATTTTTTTTTTCCTTTTCTTCTTCTTTTTTTTTTTTTTTTTTTTTTTTTTTTCTAGTGGAATACTTAATGCTCCCTCTTTAGAATGATAATGCTGTGTGTTCCCTGCCATATGATTTATTGCTAGTTAATCCATCACATCTGTTCTCTGTCCCAGTGGCAGAATATAAACATTGTAAAGCAAGCAAGATGAAGCAGAGCTCTGGGATGTCTTTTATAACAGATCTATGTAAGTGTGAAAGTAGAAATGTCTGTTGATTCATAGCGGCATGCTAAGGAGCTTCTAGGCAACAATGGGCACTGACATGTCAATTCCCTTGTGTAACTTGGGCTCTTTTCCCATCCACTCACTCACTGATCCTCAGAATTTACACTGCCAAACTGAAAAGAGGAAAATTTTGACAAATCTGTAACACTGCCTCTTCCAGATAGATTGCATTTATAGTTGCCAACAGGAAAACTACTGACTTCAACTATTGAAAAGTCTTGGACTCATGTTCAGGGGAGTAGTAATGAGATGTAAAATACTGTGCTGCTATGGAGAAATCTTATGCACGATAGTTTTTTCCAATCTGAAACAGTTATCATATTATATATAATCTATAACTTTATTATATAATCTATGATGTTATATAATCTGTGATGATTTTTTTTTCAGTCCTGGTAAAAATGGTTAGACACCGAGATCTCGTGCAGTCCTAACATTTAGGATTGTGAAGCACCTTGGAGGACTGCATTTCTTCTGTTTTCACTGATGGTTACAGTTAAATGTGGGGGTTGGTCTCTTCTCAAAAGTAACAAGTGATAAGACAAGAGGAAATGTCCTCAAGTTGTGCCAGGGGAGGTTTTGGTTGGACATTAAGAAAAGATTCTTCACAGAAAGGGTTGTTAAGCAGTGGAAACAGGCTGCCCAGGGAGGTGATGGAATTACCAATCCTGGAGGTATTTAAAAGACATATAGATGAGGTGCTGAGGGACATGGTTTAGTGGAGGGATCGGCAGCGTTAGGTTAACGTCTGAACTCAATCTTAGAAGTCTTTTACAACTGAAACAATTCTATGATTCTATGATTTTATGAATCATATGATTCTATGATTCTACTGTTGTAACCTTTTTATGAATACTAATCTTACTCAGAAAAGCAGTCAAATCACAGCAATTTTTTATGTACTAGCTTGCTTGTGAGTGTTGAGAAATGCACCTGAATATATATGCACCTATAGAAAATAGATCTTTCAGCTTCATTAAGAAACATTGACATTATTTTAAGAATAATATTGTCTGTATTGATACCATTGGTAAAGCAAGTAACATGATACATTAAACATGACAAATTTAGGGAACTAAAAATGGACCATTTGACCAAAGTACAGATAGACAAAGTAAGTCTTAGTACCCCCCAACCTTCACTTTCCTTGTTCAAGCTTGGCTATACTTTAGTCTTAAATGCTTTTGAGTGAAGAAGCATACTGTGATGACTACTGGTTCTAGGTCCAGAAAACCAAAGTAAGTTATTTTGTGAATTTGATTCACCAGCTTCTGGAATCTGACAGGCATATTTTGGAAATAAAAAGAGATTTTGAAAAAATCTTTTTCTAAACCCAAATTCTGTTTGCTTTTCATTTTGCTTCAGGTCTATATGAATTTAAAACACATTGCATGATCTGTGACATTGATTAATCTCTGTTTGTAATTGTAAGGTGTATGTTAAAAGCTAGAATGTATATTCATATCTTGCCAATGAAATTTTTATATTCTCCATTATCCAGGTTATTTAAATGGAGACCAAGTTTCTGAACCTTAGAAATAAAAGCATTTTGCTGTCTTAATAGCCTGCTGTATCATAGATTTCCATTGTAGCTGCCTGAACAAATTCTACCTGTGTAAGAGACATATCAGGACATAGATCTGCAATCTGCTTCCATTACCATTGTGGTGTTATTTAGGGGAAAAAAAAAAAGGAAACCTGTATGATATAGAGATAAGGACTTGATCACTTCTGTTAGCAGTTGTTGGCAAATAATTTTCCCTGTGGATCTCCTCATCACCTCAGCAGAGTTTCTTTTTGCATCCAAATTAATACAGAGAGATAAGAGAAATAAAATTGTGCTGAACTTCCATTGAAGTTTCAATTGGGTTTGGATGAGAAATTTGGTATCACAGAATCAAGGAACAGCTGGGGTTGGAAGGGACCTCTGGAGGTCACCTTGTCCAAGTCTTCTGCTCAAGCAGAGTCACCTAATGCAGGTTGCTCAGGACCTTGTCCAGGTGGCCTTCAGATATCCCAAATGATGGAGATTCTGGAATTTCTCTGGGTAACCTATTCCAGTGCTTGGTCACCTGCACAGTAAAAAAAGTGTTTCCTGATGTTCAGAGGGAACTTCCTGTGTTTCAATTTGTGCCCACTGCTTCTCATCCTGCTACGGGACAGTGGTGGAAAGAGCCTGGCTCTGTCCTCTATGCACCTTGAATTGATATACACTGATGAGATCCATCTGAGACTTCTCTGCTCCCAACTGAGCAGTCCCAGGTGTCTCATATGTGAGGTGCTCCAATCCCTTCATAATCTTTGTTGCCCTTTATTGGACTCTAATATGTCCATGCTTTTCTTATACTAGGGAACCCAGACCTGGACACAGTACTCCAGGTGTGGCCTCACCAGTGCAGAACAGATGGAAAGTATCACCTCCCTCAACCTGCTGCCAACACTCACTTAAATCAAGTGAAATCAAATCAAATCAAATAGTAATCAAATAGTACCTCTCGTGATTTGTATTCCATCATAGCAGATGAGATACAGCCACATCTAATATTGTTATACCTTCATTTTTCAAGCACTTGAAATCAGCTTCAGTCTCTGGTCTCTTTTCAGCTCCTGCTGTAATTGATCTTTTTTCAGCTCCTGCTAGACTTTTCATATGGTCATTAGAGTAAGAAATTGCACTCTGTAGGACTGTATTGTTCGCAGTTTGGGAAGCTGTATAAAACAACTGTTACCTATAGAAAAGCAGTTTCTACACAGTTTCATTTGTTAAGTATTATGGAAGTGCCTGGGACATAACCAAACACCTGTGGTGATTTGTGCTAAGCCCTGTATGGACAACAGGAAAGGAAGGGAGTTTGCTGTGGTTGCACTTGAAAATTAAGCAGCATCTAGGAGTGTTCCCAACCATGGCCATTCTGCTGGTACTCTGGGAGAACAGTTCTTGGTGTGGCTTTCTTCTGTGCCCACTAGCACTTCCCAAATGATTCCTACACAGCTCAGAAATGAGTGCAGGTGATGGGCCACTCCCAACAGGCTGTTTGCATGGCTCCTCCCTGTTTTGGATGCTCAGGCCGGTTTAAAGTGTAATTGCACACCCTTCTGTGCCTGCTGACCTCAGTGTAGTATGGTCTTGGGCATATCTAAGTTACTGGTATAGGCAGAACCTCTGCCTCCAATATGTGTACCAGGATCTAAACAGACAAATGAGGTTATAGTGAAAAAAAGGCTGAGTGAACACAGTGGAATAATAAAGTAGAGCTTATCATTTCTAATCAATACCAGATGGAAGAGATTTGTAAATACCATAGCAGAAGTAAAGTTAAGAAAGTGTTTAGAGGATAAAGTAATGGTGTTTTAGAAGTTTGGTAGAGCTGTTCTTTCTGCATACCAAGGCAGTCTGAGAGAAAGCTTCACTGCTTGCAGGGAAGAACTCAATATTCATGTTATTGTCAGATTGAGGGTTCAGTCAGGTAAGAGATCTACGTAACAGAATGCTGTGAAGTTCTGACAAGACGTATCATTTACTGAAGTGGAAGTCATCAATCAGTGAGCCTAAGGGCCCATTCATTTTGATACAATATACAGCAAACTGTAAGGCCTCAGAAGTTTCCAACAAAGAAGTGTAAGTCGTTATCAATGTACCAAAAAGTGGTTTAGTCTTGTAATTTGTCACTCCCTGAAAGTCAGCAAATACAACTGAAAATTATGTGTGTGTATTGTAGTAACATATATTCTCAGCACAGATTCAACGCAGATATATATAAAATCTATTAATGTACTAGATTAGATATTTAACCTACCAAAAGTTGGGTAGCTTTTCTTGTTTGGTTTATCAGTCTTTGCAGCTTGTTTGTTTGCAAGATCTTAGAAGAAAATTATTTTCCTGCCAGACTTCTGGGAATGTAACTCTATCTAAGGAGAATGGAGATATTATTAAAGGCACATTAGTGCAAAGCAATATTTCATTGTGGGGAAAAAAGAAAAAAGCAACCAAGCAACCTAGTACTGTTGGATTTCACTTGCCCCAGGCCACCTCCACAATGCATTATATAGGAAATACACATCCTGATAGTTTTGTCGTTTTCTCACCCTTTTGTTAGACCAAAAGGTGGTGGGTTTGCTTAGATTTGAAGCAGAAGTTATTAATGAAAACACATTACCAAAAGTGCTGTTTGCCATGATTCAATCCAGTGGCAAACTCTACAGTAGTAGCTAATCTAGAGGTTAAACTCAGTCAGATGATCAAAACCTGATTTCCAATGAGCTACTTACTATATTTCATTCAAGGGCAGATCATACCACATTCCCACAGACACACTCAGGAAGAAAAGTACAAAAGTAGGACCATAATTTCAATGCTAAGTAATAAAGGAGTTTGTTGGAGTAGTGAACACTTAAAGAGAATGAAGATGGAATTGGAAGTCCTAGGAATTGCCAGGAGGTGTTGTTTTCAATTCTGAAATATTTTTTGCAGTGTGATGGACCTTAAACTTTTTCTACAGTATCATTTATTTCTTTTTTATTTTCATTTAGATTTATTATGCAACAGGAAAAAAAATTACTTTTTTTTAGCTGTATGTCAGATAAGGCTTTAAATCACTTGTGGAAATGGCAGAATAATTGCACTGCATGGACCTTGAATCTTTTTTAGGTGGTTGGATATCTAAATTACTGAAAAGCTTTGTTTTTTCTTTTGAGGTGGTTTGGAGAGGTTGTGGCCAGGACTTAAAAAAACAATTAGGAGCAACTTTTAAAAATATGTAAGGAGCATAATATAAGTAATCATTATGTAAGTGTAGCTCTCCAGCAACTTGCAAGTAGAAAAGACAGAGGATGTCTTAAGGTTAACATTGTTACATGTGAAAACAACACTGGCTTTCTATGCAGGAGGGACTAGAAGCCAGGATTGCTGTGTTGTTGCCCTTTAACACTGAATAGTTACAGTAGGTGAATTGGTAAATCTCTGTTTTCATTTTCTCACACTCTTACAGTATATGTATAGGGAAACAAGCTGAGCTTGAAATGTAGGATTGTCTTCCCTGAATGCGTAAGCTACATAATGTTGAGTGCAAACTTAGTAAGTAAGCATTGCAGTTTTTTGACAAACCATGTTATTTCTGAGCAAGTACAGATACTTCCTTTTCATATATCTGTTCAAAATCATTTTGAAAAATAGTTTTAAAATATTTGAAAAATAGTTTGAAATAGTTTTGAAAATAGTTTTGAAATTCCATTATAATAATTTTATAGTAGTAGATCACTTACCTTGTGTACAGAGAAGTTTTGTTTTAATCCACTTGAATTATGGAAATAATTATACACTATACCTAGTTTATCCTTCAGCAGAGCTAGTATTAGTGCTACTTTCTTGGGTTTTGCATTGGGCTCTTTCTTTACTACAGAGCTGTCTTGGGATATAGACTAGGACTTGGGTGTGGATGGCTGCTCTGCAAGACAGGACTCCAACGTGTCTAGCTGATGCTTCTGTGAGAAGAGTTGCTCCTAAAAAAAGGCCCTAGAGCTTTTGTGATTTTAATGCCTGGTTACCAGGGCTGTGGTAAACTGAGATGCTCAGTGATGCTTTCCTTTTTCTCCTTGGGGAAGTTACAATCTGGGGGGTACAAATGAAGGATTATGAGAAGTCTTTGAGGGAACTGCTTGCACTCAGATGCTTTAGTTTGCATCTGAGATGTTAAGTGGATGTTTAGGCTCTCAAAGAGAGCGGTCTGCCTGACTGTAGCCTGACCTTCACATATATGAGAAGAAATTTACACATGCATGAGGGGAAATGGCTATGTATAAAATCTAACATTACTCCACTGAATTAACATATTTAAGACTATAAAACATCTTTCACAATGAGATTTTTCAGGGGAAAGAGTGTTTATGTTTACTTACTGGTCTATGATTCTTAGAGTAAATGTTCATTAAATCTTTGCAGTTAGGGAACTTCTCTATTCATTTGTAATGGTGTCTCTAAATACTGTCTGATAAGTGTCATTATAGTGAATGTTACACTTGTCAAACAGTGCCTTGAAATGTGATTTTTTCCCCCTGAATATTGTTGAAAATCATGATTCATTTATTAAGTGCCAAAAGTGCATTACTGCAGTATGAAGAACAGGATAATACTCAGTTTGGCTCCAAGGAGATTACAAGACAGCAGATATTTAAAGGAATAAATATACTGGGCTATTCAGATGTTCTGACTGGCAGTGGTCTCATTATTATTTCTTCATCTGTCCTCCCTCGTAGCTCACATGAAAGACTGCAAATGGCTAAAACACTTTTATCTAGGCTGGTGAGTGCTGCAAAAGAAAGATTTGGCCTGAGAAACACGGGCTGTCTACATATGAGAATAAAAGGAGGCCTAGGTATATAGTTCTAAAACCTGAGTTTTCCTTCATTACTGTGCCACTTG
This sequence comes from Megaceryle torquata, assembly GCA_024611175.1. Classification (NCBI taxonomy): domain Eukaryota; kingdom Metazoa; phylum Chordata; class Aves; order Coraciiformes; family Cerylidae; genus Megaceryle; species Megaceryle torquata. The sequence goes on along the minus strand of JANIJG010002046.1, from coordinate 60,658 downwards.
TACAGCAACAGGGCTGCAGTGCTCACATCATTTAGTGGATGGAGAAGTGATTTTGGTCTGAGGACTAAAAATTTTATTTCTGACAAGCTTCATGACCATAGGGAAGTTATTTTATTTATCTGGGCTTCAATTCATCCAACTATAAAAAGTGGAAAATAATGATTTTCCACCATTCTGAAATGCTTTGAAAGCATTATAGGCACCATTTACAGAATATGCAAAATATTGGTGGTATTCAAACTGACTTAGAGGGAAACTCCTTATCTTCTTACTGATCCCTTGGGATATCCAGCTGTTCTAACTAGATTTTAGGTGCATCTCCAAATATTAGTATTCATAAGTCAGTTTCAGAAAAGTTTTCAAAGCTATACTTCATGACCACTTCTGGTATAATTCTAAATAAAAATTAAAGCCCAAGGTATTTCTTTTTACTGTTATTAACTATTTCTCTGTAGAATTTAGGTAATGAATTTTAAAAGCTGATAGGCCTTAAATGGACATTGTCTAGTCTGAACTGCTGTTTAAAACATACCTTGAGTCCAGTGGCTCTGCTTGAATGATAGATTGTCTTTCGAGGGGAAAAAAAAGAGACAGAAAAAACCAAAATCTCATTCCAGTCTTGGCTTAAACATTTCTAAGAATAGAAAACCCACTATAAACCTTGGTAAATTGCTCTGGGGTTAATTGCGTTCACTGCAGAAATATGTACCATTTCTCTAGTATGAATTTGCTTAGCTTCAGCTGAGGTTTCACTGTTCTTCTTGATTTTAAAACATGAAAATTCATATTTATTTTTAACAGGAAGTAGGTCTGAGTTTCAGTACACTGTGGAATAGAAACAATATTAAAATTATTTTTCTATTAAATAATTTTCCTGTTATTCAGTCAGCTCTACTATCACCCTGAAATAGTTTTGCAATTTTTTAACTCTGTGTGATTTCTTGGGAATAGAAGTCAAACTTATGCAAGAGGAAATTTCATAGCTCTTCTTCTTTTTTCATGAATTATTTTGTTACTTCATTTGCTTGTCTTCAGTCCAGTACCTCCACAATTCTATTGTTTTCATTAAAGCACCATCGGTGGTATACATGTAATTTCTTTTTAATTCCATTGAATGAATGCCAGGAGGTCTCTGTGGAAGTGATGGGGTTAAGTGGTTAAAATTAGAGGACGGAGAATAGCAGCACTTTTTCTGGAGAAAAGCAGAGGACTTCTGCGTTCATTCAGCTTTGCATTAAAAATGCATCGCTGTAAATACACATTATTTTTTTTAAAATAAATTTTAGCAAATCATGGCCACTAAATCATGTTATACAGAAGAATGAAATAGTTTATAAATAGTAGATAAAACACTTGCAAAGATCAAGTAGATATTTGCCCAGTGAAGAAATTTGTAGGGACTGAATGGGACTGAGGTATGTGGGACTGAATGCCTGTTTTGTTTGCATCTACTCATGCTCATACAAACAACATGAACTGAACCTAAACTGGGTTACTGGCAGACCCTCCCTATTGTAAACTGTTTTGAAAAACATCAAAACATGTTAATCTTTGATATTATGGTAGCAAATGTGGTAACAGGAAATAATTCAGAATATGTAATGATAATAATGCAGAAATACATAAAACTAGAATGAATTATTTTCTAGGTGATCCCCAGTAAAGCTATTTTCAATGTGCTGTTGCATATAAATTAGGGCACCACTGTTTTGAGGGGGAGGGTATGTGTAATTGTTGGTTAAAGAGATGTCAGCAATTTGGTGAAAGGAAGGTTAAGGAGTACTGACTGAATACCAGGTGGGCTGTTCACTCGTAGAAGTGGCTTCCCATTTGTGTTGGCGAAGTGCCCCTAGACTTGATGGCTTCAGTCCCAGCAGATATGGAATCTGCTCTCTGAGACAGCTATGGAGAATCAGTCCTGAAAGACTAGTTTCAGACCATATGGAGCCAGATGGACAGCTTCAGACTTCTACAATTTAAAGGGCAATTTATTTGGCTTATTGAAGTCTAAGTGAACTTTGTCATTGGCTTCAAGAGGGACATGAATTTACATGGGGTTTGGGGTTCAGAAGTAATACCAGGTTAGAAATCTTTTAGGGCAGAAGATGAATACTCTAAGAGAAAATGTGTGGGGGCTGTACTGGGAATGAGAATCTGGATTTTCCAAGAGCAGATGGTGAAAAATATCTTTGCTGCTAGCTGGTGCCTGAGCTTGAATTGCACTACTTTGCTGCTAAAATCCAGTCTATTCAAAGTCTGTCTGCATGAATTCTGCATTTCTAAATAAAAGTGTAATAGGGTAATTTAGTAATTTGGTGTCTGCTGTGTACTCACTTTCTCTCTGAAAAGAAATTACCAAGACCCAAATAAACTAACCATTCAGTGTCATGACTAAGGGTATTTCTGAATTGTTCTTACTTTATTCATTGGTAAACCATTGTTTCTCTTTGGTGTTTTAGCTCTCTAAGTTTTAGAAACTTAGAACTTCAGTAAACTTTTTTTACTGAACAATTAATTTACTAATTTTTTTTCCAAATTGAATTATCTTCTGTTCATGATTCTTCCATTTAAAAGTCCCTGCAAAAGTAAACCCTAAAATATTAGAATTACAATTATTAAGTCCTTCCTCTGAAACAAGCTGAGTAATTCAATATGAGGGGAGAAGAGCTAAAAGAAGAATTGAGAAAAGTCCATATATTGAAAAGAATGGTGAATTATGTAGCAGAAAAGGTGAAAGCCTTTTAACAATTACATTATTCAGTGCCCAAAGTAGCTTATTTTAGGCAAAAGCTACTTAGTGTATAGCACATACATAGACTTTTCAGGCAATGTCCTTATACCTTGAAATTGCATTGAGTTCTGTGGAATCACAGTATCCCGAGAACAAGGTTCCAAATATATGTGTATTGTTGAAAAAGAATGGGATTAGACAGCAAGAAATTTGCTTATTACTGCTTTAGGTGTATAGACAATATAACAGGGATAATAAAGTAGTATTAGTTACTATTAGATGAGTTCTTAAACTTTCATTGCAGTTGGGCAAATCCTTCATCTCTTTTTCTCACTCTATAAATATGGACTGTTGTTTTCATTCCGTAGTGGAAAAACTGTGACATTCCATGGTTTTTATACAAACGCTCATGTCAATAGATATTGGAGTGCAGACACTAGATACTGGGTCCAGGTAATTAGATATAAGACCTCTATCTAAAAGATAATAGCATTGGTCTCATTTATTAAGGGATAGGCATCATTCTGCTTTCTTCTATATCTTCACTACATCTTGAGTTTCAGTTTTAGCTTGAAATCTGTCAAGCAGTGATGTTATTATTTCCAAGCCATCACTATAAAAAAATAAGAAGTTGAGTACTTCAAATCCAGACAGAAGTCGAAGGGACTGCCACTATAAATATCCCCACTCAGGGATTCCCTGCTGATATCCTGTGCTAGCAGTTGATCAGGTGGTCAGGACTTCATTCATATAACATGAGCTTTATTGATATTGTAGAGTGCTTGTGTTTCAATGAGGTTGTTGCATGTTACAAGTTAGCATCCTATTAAAAGGTTAAGTATATTGCATTCAATTAAATTATATTTATCATTTTTTCAACTGTTGCCAGACTTGTAATCTATTAAAAATATGTCAGATTTTATTAGATTTATTATCAGTAAAACTGATTAGCTGGATTTATTAAGGCTTCTTTGTATGAAATTTTATTCAGGTTAGTACCATTTGTGATATCCCATTGGTTTAATCACTGGATTAAACGTAGGCCAATAGTTATCTGATTTTATCACTTGGTACCTTTTGAGTATTTGCACAGTAGCACTCTGCAAATCATCTAGCATTTCTTTAATGCAATAAGATTTATTATGGATTAACATCAGCATGATGAACATTTTCTTGGCCATTCCTTTAATATATCTAGGTTCAGATTACTGAGATACGTTGACTTCAGAATATTTATTCCACGTAGCTATTGTTTTAACACCAGCTATGACACTAATGCACTAAAAAAATACCACCCCGCTGTCACTGTACATTACCTTTGTCATAGCTAAAGAATGTGTCAGCTTTGTCTATATACCTTAGTAATTTGTCACCTTGAAATAGTCAATGCGGTGGTAAAAATCACTTTTGTTAATCATATCATTACCAGAGAAAATATTTACCAGGAGCCCTGCCATCCCTGGATCTTCTGGATGCCTTTAGCTTTCTTCCTAGTCAAATAGTTCTGTTTTTTGATTGTGGAGTTGTGGATTTTTGTTTTGGTTTGTTTGTTTGTTTGTTTGGGGGTTTTTCTTTGGTTGGTTGGGGTTTTTTTGGCAAGATAATGAGCTCTTCTTAAAAAAGTTCTTGTTTCTTATATTTTGTCTTTACTTTTTCTGACCAGTTAGTCTTGCTTAGAACATTCTGCAGCTTTGGGAAATAAGCCATATGAAAACCTTCAATGCATATGTGGTATTGGTGGTATCAAGTTCTGCTCATAAAGAATGTCATTGGGTCATGCTTATACATCTTATCTATAGTTTATAGTTTGACCTTAATTATAATAAGAGTCTAAAATAGTTATCTCATGTTGGGTTCATCTTCTTTTAAGTTGTTTTACTGTTATTATTGGCTGAACTGCAAGGCACAACTTGGTTATTATTCGTTAGGTGAGAGTTTCCACATCTGCCTTCCAAATGGAAGTACCCCATAATATATTTCTCCACACACTGCAAAGTTAAGGAACACTTTATCCTGGTTTTGGTTTAATTTATTGTTTTGTATTGTGTGTTCATTTTTCAAAAATCAGATCCTTGCTGTGGGCTTTGTCACACAGCACATTGGTCTGCTTCCATTCAAGATTCTTTGCCTCTGAGCAATAGCTCTGAAGTATCATCTTTAATCAGTTTCACCCCGTGGTTTAGTTGCAGTGGAATAAGTATCCCTCCACTGCCACCCATGTACCTGGTGTATAGTCAGATACTTCAATATTCTAATAATTCAGACTACCCCAGGTTTTAGTGACTGTCCATTTTCTCAAGATGCAAGTGGGAGCAATATAATTTTGAAGAAAGTATTTGTACAGAAAGAATTTGAATTGCTATGAAAAGCTCTTCTAAATACTTCTCCTTTTGTCTTTTACATCTATAATGTGTACTTTAAACATGCATATATTTAAGTAGGTTGGAAGAAAAAAACATACAAAACATCGTTCTCCACATATCAGGGAAAAGTTTTCCCATCAGTCAGGGAGCAGAATCAAATCTACTGTCTCTTGGGTTCCATGGGCTGAAGAACTAGAAGAAAATCTACTCTGTGATACAGCAGGTTGTAAACAGCTTGAACCAACATACTAAAGAAAGCAAGAAGTTTCAGTTGCTTGTAAATCAAGAGTATCCAACAACAAATGGACAGTGGAAGTCAGTTCCTAGAGTGCATTCAACACTGAAATAATTTTAGGATCTAGAGGACTTCGAAAGTCCTGGAGACTTTTGCTATATTTTCCTATAATTTGCATAATAATTTCCACCATCAGCTGCAATATTATTCCCTGCAGTATTCTCATTCCAGGCTATTTCTGTATTATGTGATTATTACAGTTTTCAAGACTGATTGTTTTATCAGTCAGCAGCAGTATAAGGGACCTGGCTGAAATTACTTTCTAATACTATTTTTTTAAATGCTTTACGTTTGTGGTCACAATTTCAAGTCACTAGATTACTAAATTTTTTTGAAGATGAAAATGAAAATTGTTTTAAGGTATATAACAATATATTAATTTTATAATCATTGGCATGATTATAAAATACTTACAGTTTATTAAACATTTTTTTAAAAGATCTTTCAGATTTATTTTCAAATCGATCAATCCATCATATATTTTGGAAACACTCCAATCAGTTCTTAAAGGATATAAACCATACATTTCTCAGATATGTGCATATTTTTTCTCATATAAGAATAAGTTAAGCATTTCAGCTTCTGAGAGTTGATTTCAGAAATAAAATTTTGTGGCTAAGAGTATAAATCTGCAGCAAGACATACCTGCTTAGTATTTCAGGATATGATTCACAGGGATATGAAGCACACAAAGAGCCATTGAAAGCAACTGGAACTGTGATCAGTTCCCACTTCTAGAACTCTGAATGGCTATTTGCTTTCATCTTATTTGTGATCGTGTAATGCTAGTTCAGATCCAAGATGCAGGGGTAAAGTTAGCATTACATAGGCAAGAACGAAAGATCTTCATAAGATTTTCCCACATAACTACTATGTAAAGCCATTTCAAAGAAACATGGGGCCCTCTAGTCAGTCATTTCTACTGGGAACAGATTTTTAGGGCCTAAGACTAGCTTTACTATATATTGTGCAGTAATGGAACATTACCTTTGTTGTGAGACTAAAGAAAAAGCTGAAAGCTGGGTTATAAAATCTAAAGAAAGCCTCACACTTGCCAGAAGTAGCCAGTAACTACCACAGTGATAAGTTTGAGGACTCAGGTCTCAAACAAAATCAAGAAACAAAAATTCAAAAAGAGTAACTTTTCTTTTTTCCCCCTCCAGTTTCCTGTATTCCAGGAAATTCATGTGGTCAAAGGTTTCTTTTAGCAGAAAATTATTTACAGGTGCTGTTCCTGGCTCTGTCACAAAGCTGTGTCCTACACCTCCATATAAGTTCTGTCAGTCTTTGGATCAATGTGACTTCCTCCTATAGGGATCTTTCTGTTAAAAAACTGCCTGCTACAAAAGCAATGTCTGTGCCCTTCCAGAGCTTTGGATCACTCAAAAGGGCAATGACTATTTTGGCTGGATGGAGCAATAATATTTCTAGATGAGGTTATGAATATAAGTTGCTGTATTTTAGAAACAGTTCATAGCAGAATCTGAACACATTAAAAAAGCTAAAGCTTCAGTCCTCAGCTTTTCTTCTGCAATATAGCAAACCTGGGGTACGAGAATTAATGAATGTTTGACCAACAGCACAGGACATTGTTTATAATGAGGTTTGTTGTTTATTCTTGCTTAAACTTTTTGCATTCCAATCAAGCATTAGTTCAACTGGAAGTTACCTTAATTTAAAGCTTCTATTACCTAACAATTCAGAGGATGTGAGTAATATGTTATCAAAATCTTGCCCCTTTTTAATTTTTTCAAGTTTCAGAACTGAATTCTTAATGTTCATTTGTTTGTGAACCGTTTCTTTATCAGAAATTTTTCCTACAATCATGAAGTGTGAAAATTAAATTCTTACAGATGATGAAAGAGAAAAATAAAGAAAGTTGATATTCAGGACTCATAACCATAGAATCATAGGATCATAGAATTGTCAGGGTTGGAAGGGACGATCATCTAGTTCCAACCCCCCTGCAAATGGCAGGGACACCTCCCACTAGAGCAGGTTGCTCAGAGCCCCATCCAACTTGGTCTTAAAAATCTCCAAGGATTGGGCTTCCACCACCCCTCTGGACAACCTGTTCCACTGTCTCACCACCCTCATGGTGAAGAAATTCTTCCTAATGTCTAACCTGAATCAACCTCTCTCTAGTTTTAATCCATTCCCTCCAGTCCTATCACTGCCCTGTGAGTCTTGAAGCAGGGTATAGAAGATACACAGCTTTAAAGTCCTGTGAGTTGGCACTGTTCTGCAGGTATAATGAATTGCAGCTTATTTTGTTTTTACACTACAGCTGTCAAATAGGCTTCCTTACATTAGCTCTGATCAGCTTTGCATTAGGCCAGTATGGCCTCTTCAGGGGTGAATCACATTTTGAGTGAGGTCTGAGCCAGGTAAGAGAGCTACTTCCCATAATGTCCCAGGAACTTCACATTGTAGTTCACTGTAACAGTGTTAAAAGTGCATAAATAATGTAACTTCAATCCTTTTCCAACATTAAAGAGATTTTCTTCAATTACAAGTGCATAAAACACGTTGCTGTGAGTTATGTAGCACCATTTTGATGTTAGTACATAAGGTTTGATCATGTAAGGTTCCTATTTAAATTTTATCTAATTTTAAAATTGCAAAACTGACCTAGCCTGAAAGTGCTCTAGAAAATCAATCTTCTAAGGAAAAAGAAAAAAAAAAAGGAAAAAAAAAAAAGCCTTTATGGGATTTGTTTGAAAGAATTTGAGTTCAATCTTCATTATTTGTGTTCTCTTAGAAGAGTAGTATAAGTACATTTCATCCACTCACTGAATTTAAGCAAGATTTTTATTAGGTTAAAAGATATTTTCATACACGGGTACCTCTAACCCTGAGGAACTTTTATTTGTGAACCTGCTGAGTTTATGAATAGTGACAATTCTTGAATATTTCCACTTCGTTTCATTAGGCTGGGATGCTTTCCTTATTCCAGCTAAAGTTTAAATTTGAATATTTCAGGATTCACCCAGAACTTAGTGATTTTTACTTCTGTGCTGTAAAATCCATATCTTCTGTGCACACAAGTGAAGCTTGCCAACTTCAGCTCAGTGTGATTTCAAACAGCTGAGCTATTGAACACTCAAAATGAATTTTGTAATAGAAACATCAAGTTAGCATTAACTATGGCACTTTAAAATATATGCATACTCTATTAATAATATAAAGCAGCATTTGTAGCATTTCAATCTTGCTGTCAGGTAGCTGATCTGTTAGTAGAATTTTTGTGATAAATTCAGAGAATTTATGCTTAGAGCTTAGAAGGTGAATGTTGCACAAAATCATTTCAATAGGGAAAAGAAGTATTCGTTACTAAATAGCTCTTGGTCACCAAAATTCTGAAATTTCTGTAGCAGCCTTAGCTGAAAGTTGTGTTTATTTTTACAACTGAGTCTTTTTCATTATCTAAGAGTAGTTTTCCCACTTCAACTTTCTCCTTCTCTTCTTTTTTTTTTCCATACACTTTTTTAGCTTTCCCTGCTTGGGCCTCTTCTCTATCCTTCTGTAAGGTTGAATTCCCTGATGGTAATCATAATTATAAACATATGTTGTTACTGTGGGCTACCAATTTACTTCCAGGCCTCGGTAGTAAAAAAAAAAGCCAGTAGGTTTTGAAGTATATTTTACATACACCATGAGGGCATATCTCATTAATAAAGGAATCTCAAATTTGTAGTAAAGAGCAGTGTCTGGAATGACATATCTAAAGATAATTGTATACTAAAATTCCTTTGAATCAAGTAACTACTCCATACTATATATCATGGCAGAAAAATATTTATTAGTTTGTTTATCATGTTTATGGTTTTAAAATTTACTATTTGTGTCTTTGAGATTGGGGTGACTATCAGGAAAATGGAAAAATAGAGGAGTAAGGATTTTGGAAGTCACTAGACTTAGAATATTTAATATATGACAGATATTTTCAAAAAAACCCAAACTTTTTCAAATAAGAAAAATAAAATAAAATAAAAGTTAAAATACTCTAAATTTTACATTTGTTTCAGTGGTTCTTTCACAATCTGTCTTTCATTCAGGAATATTGCAAAGAAGTACCTCTGTAATTAACATGTTAGATTTGTAGTGACTTATTTTACTGTGTAGCATTTTATTGCTGATGTGTCTGTCAGTAATGTTCATAGTGCTGCAGGGAATAATCAGAGTATGCATTAGGCAAATCATACAGTATTTGGTGTCCTGGTAAGACAAGATAAAATGTTTTGAAGATTAGTTTAGAAATTAAAAACCAAATAAAACCAATGCCCACACATACACACACTGGGAAGATGTAACAATAACTAATGAATTCATTTGAAAGGAATGTAGGTCCATTTTAAACTGGGCTGGACTTGATGAAGTTTGCCACAGGATACTTCAAGAATAGGTGTCAGCAGTGTCACAGCCCTGAGCATGCAGCTCATTCATGGATGTGGTGGTAGCAAGAAGAAAAATGCAGTACCAACCTGTGAAACGTAGAGACAGCGATGCTGGGGAGTTACACACTACTTAGCTTAGCACCAGTTCCTGGAAAAGCACTGGAACAAATAATGAAGACTTGTTAACAACCGTATAACAAGGAAAAGAATAAGAGCTAACATGGATTTATAAACTAAATGTGCAAGCTAGTCTAATTTCTTTGCTTTATTAAGCAAAGAAACACTGTAACAAACATTGTAAATAAGAAGGAAATAGATGTCATATGTCTTGGTTATAATCAGGCTTTTGTCACTGTCTCATGGCACAGTTTGGATGAAATCACTATAAGCTGAATAAAATACTGTTTGGAAAGCAGTATGTATAGTAGTTATGTATTAAGACAGGAGGAGATACTGAGTAGGGCTCTCCAAGAATCTCTCCTGGGTGTGGCTGAATTGCATATTTTCAGTAATGAAGTGGATGACAGAAGAAAGAGCATACTAGCTAAATTCACAGTGCCTAGCAGGCAGAAAACAAAAGGTGTTGGTAAGGAAGAGATACAATTCAAATTGATCTTCAGAAATAATCTGAAAAAAGCATGAAGTTCAAAGAAAAGAAGTACAGGGGTAGGCATGAACAATTTCAGAAAGTTAGGATAAGGAACTTATCTGTCATATATTTATATCTATCTAAATATTTTTTATATATAATAAATATTCTAAGTCTAGTGATTTCCAAAATCCTTACTCCTCTATTATTTCCATTTATTTTTCCATTTTCCTTTATAGGAAGGGGCTTAGATATGGTCTTGGAAGTCTGGGAGGCACAGTACTTTTCAAGCTGAACATTTACCAGTAGGTAGCACAAATCAGCAATGGCACACTGCTGGGGAAAGTCCAGCTATTTTACTGGAATAGAGAGATGATTATTGTCTGGTTTATCTTTTTGATCTAGTCAGCACCTACGTCGCCTCAGCTGGAGAACTGTGCCCATTTACAAGCATAACACTGAGAAAGATGTAGACCAACTGGAGAAACACATCTTGCTGTGGATAGAGAAAATACTGGTCATAAACTGCAGAGGGAAGGATGCAGGTTAGATATTAGGGATTCTTTTCTTATAGGTATGATTTAGTTTGGGAAGAAATTGCCTAACAGTCTTCTGGAATTACTGTCACTGGTAGATTTCAAGAGCAGATTGGGTAAACATCTGTCAGGAATGTGGTAGTTGCATCTGATACTCTGCTGAAGCAGAGAATAGACTATATGTCTTCTCACTTCTCCCACCCTGGTTTTTGATGATTTGTTGAAATTATCTCAGGCGACTAGCTTTGATTAAATGGCCAACTGCTCTTACATTGAAGTCAAGTGATTTAATTTTCTATTGATTTCACTACAGTAAAAGAGGAATAGCATGAAGAGAAGGCCTGATCCCACTTCATTTCAGAAAAGACTTGATCTCTTTCAGTGGAGATTTAGTTGAATTCTAAATGTAGGACATGTATACATATGTATATCAAAATATATAACGTTAGTACAGTTCTGTCAGTTAAGCATTATCACTGAAAGCTCGCTGTTTGAGCCAATGTGAGAGAACCAGAACTTTACCAACAATGTGTCTTTTTCACAGTTTAGCAATAGAAACACCAGAGAAAGTGTTCCTCAGTGATGCACATTCCCAGAAATTCTCATAGACTTGTTGATAACACCTGGATGGATGAGGTACCAAAGCATTTAAAACGTATGGCTATAATGAATGCATAATATGCCAAGAAAAAATGGATACTTGGGCTCTACTTGCAGTATCCTCTTGGTCACCTGAATTTATTTTATTTTTATTTTTATTTTTTTTCCATTTTAGGGGCTTAGACTGTATTCTAGGAGAGATAAAAGTGGGATTTTGTGATCTCGCTCACTGGGAGCAGAAGAAAACTAGCAGTGGAAATAATCAAAACGTGCAAAAGACTATTTTCAGTTTCTCTGGGACCTAGCCAAACTCATAGATGGCAGCACAGTAAGAAAATTGCCTTCCAGATTAGTTCATTGTTAGATTGGTCCCAGGCTGGTATCTTGTCCCTGTCTTTTACACTAAGCAAAGTTGCTTTGTATTGTCTGGAATTTTTGCTCATCCTCTTAGCATACAACTTTTTCGTAAGGCTAGCCTTAGAAGTTTTACAGCTTCCAGAACTAGAGAGGCTTGGCCAGGTTTAAATAAACATCCATGTTAACAAATTACCACTGAGTATTATGATATTTGCCAGCCCCACGGAATGCACACTTTAAGCACCAGCTGATAAACTGCTAATTTCACTGGGGCTTCAATCAGAATTCTTGACCAGAATGAACAGAGAAACTCAGAAACCATCTGTGTGCTCTATATTACAGAGACGCAGCAATATGTAATAGCATTCAAAAAAAGCAAATTCAATCATATAGGTGAAGATCATGAACGGTGCATTCACCCTGACATGCATGGTCAATAATTAATATTATATTCATGAAAGAAGCAACATGACAATGGATAAAACAGCAGATTAGGACTTTTGCACTGCATTACTGCACAGATCTGCAGTACATCTCTAATTTTGGAAGTAACTTCATTTCCTTCTCTTTGCCTCATTTCCCCTATCACAAAACAGAATGACTGTTCAAGTAAGATTCATTAGGCTACAGGGATAAAAATGGTGTTAAAAAGGAAGAGTGATATAGTTTTAGTTAACTAGTAATGATTCGTGTCTTCATATTATCTCTACTTCACCTTTATTGACAGTGTAAAATTGTTTGACTACTTCAGACTGTTTAGTTCCTACTTTGAGCCCCTAGAAAAGGGTCAGTTTTACCTGAGATGACAGGTGCATTAAAAATGAGATAGTAGACTGCAGAATAGGCTTTTATTAAGGAAAATAGACCTTTTCTTTTTTCTTTTGTTCTTTTTTTTCTTTTTTTCAGAAAACATTGGTTTATATCTGATCTTAAAGATTTTACTTAAAGTTATCCCATGGAGGAATGATGCGCAAGACATGGCTTCTAATTGTGCTCCCAGATTTTAGTATTCGCTTGTTAACTAATATGGCTTTTTCTACCTGAAGGGTTACATGTTCTCCACTGCACTCTCAAAAACTCTTGTGAAGAAATAATAAAGTGTTTGAAGGCCTCCCAAGTCATTGCAGTCCACACAGAGGTGGGCTTTTGCCTTGTTTGTAACATTCCTCTGAGGGATCTAACAGGCTTTTAGAACTGACATTCTGTATGACTGCACTGAAAGAACAATGTCATTCAATAGACTTGCCATGAAATGCCTTGGAGGAATTCAAACAGCAATGTGTATATGAGCATGATGCATTCTAGTTCACTGTCATCCAAACCCAGCAGAGGAAAGAAACTAGATAAGTTTCAGGAGCAAGAGGAGAAAAATGTATAAAGGTTAAAGTCAGCACTAAAATCACTGACATTTGAACAACATAGATGTAAAAGAAAAGTGAAAGCATCAGATACAAACTAGGGTTACTGTACTGGAGACTTTATTTCGGTAATGACTGCAAAACAAAGAAACAACCACCAAAAAACTCCAACCAAAAAAAAAAAACCCAAACCCACCTACTACGAAGGCTGTGGGTCAACATATGTACATTTTTTTAAATGCTGTCAGTTGAAAAATATGCCTTTATATAGATATGATCATTATAAAATGTTGCCTGTTACATGTTTAACTTGTTCTTTTGTAATTAAAACCAGAACTGAATTAGAACTTAATGCCATAAGACCATAAATAGTGCAGAACAGAATTATAAATGTGAAGCCACAACAGTATTTTTATCTTCTGAATTATGTATTTGCTCAGCATCCTTTAATATGTTTGATTACATCTAAAAATCACGGATAGATTAATTGCCTGTTAAACTTGTGCCCACTTTATGTACAGGCATGAACATTTCACTTGTTTTCTTTCTGATTGAGAGGACATGAAAGGTTGTTGTTTTTATATGAACAACAAATCAAAGATTCTTGCTAAGCATATGATCAAGAATTTTATTTAGGAATAGAATGATTTCTAAAATAGACTGAAAATCCTGGAATAGCAAGTCTGATAATGTCACACGAGCTCTAACTGGTGTATTTTCAAATTTTGTAACAAGTGTTTGAATTCTTGTGCCTTATCAGGATTATTATTCTACATTATCATTATCATGATTATCAGGAAGGACTTCTCAGCACTAGAGAAATAAAATAAAAATTTTCAAAAATAATGCAAAAAATATCAAATGTGTAATTTCAGTGAAGGACTAGTAAGATTTAAACAGGTGTCACTGCTTTGTTTGCCCAATTCTTGATTAAGAAAGAATAGACATAGGTATATATCAAGTTCCTTTCACTTAATCTGAACCACCAGTAAATATGTTGAAGATAATAGCTGTTCTTGAGCTAGCTTGCCCTTGCCGGTGGCATTATTAGCTCCTGGGATACTGGCTAACAACACAGATTCAAATCTCTCCTGAAATCTATCTGCTTTTGAGAGACCCAAAGCAATAAACATCAACAAAAAGCCATCAGAAAACCTCTTATAAGCATATGTGCATATACTTACAAGTCTGGATCATTTTTTTGTAGAGGCATGAGCAAACATTGGATTCCTGGATTACATTTCTTTGAGACCTTATTAACTTCATTCTATTTGTGTCTTCCACTTAGCTGACCACATTGTCAGTACTTGCCAAATAATAAACCTTAATTATACTAAAATCAAGTTTGGAGCACACAGCTGCAAGTCCTCCAGATTTGTCTTTCATTCTGCCTCTAAAAACTCATCCTTGCTGAGACTGCTGAGACTTTCAAGCAGCAGTATTCTTGTTCTAAAGACTGACGGATACTTAAAATGAATCAGCAGTACAGTAAATTTCATTTTCAAAACCAAGTGGTTGTTCATATTTAGAGCTTGGCCAGAAATTGTAAATAGCATCCACTCTGTGTGCCTTGCTTTCCATAGAGCTGGCCAGTGGTAAAATTGTGCCAAACCAGGGGAGCTCTAACCATAGTTATCAGTATGAGTAAAGTCAGACTGAGATGAGGCATCTCGAGGATCAGAACAGAGGCTGACCCTTGAGTGTATAGCCTGTAATCAATCAAGCTGTAATCATGGAAAGTTGGGACCAGAGTGTGCGGCTTCTGACTGCAGTTGAGTCAGTTCCTTGCACCTTTGCAAAATCAACACAGGTCTTCAAAAGTGGTCCTCAGCAGAGAGGAAAAAGACACACCAAGGGAAGGAGATAACTTGGGATACAGATATTGAATAATAAGTAGACATAGCAGTGCTGTTCAAAAGGGTCCAAGGCATGTCTGAGATTCTCTTATATACAGGATAGTCACTTCTTTCTTTTTTCTTTGCCTGGGAATGTATTTCAGTTGTTCAGCATGTTGGTTTTCTCTATCACTCGTATCAGGCAGAGCTGAACCTTGGTATGTTGGAGCTATGTAGTTGCATTCTGTGTTCCCTTAGCAACTGAATAACTGGCACTTGAAGAGGAAGCAATAAAGAAGTGTGTTTTAATTCTTTTGCAGTTTGATAAAGCTTGAGAGATGGAGAACACATGAAGCAACTTCATGAGGAGGGAGAAAGCAAACTGCATTTTGTTTATATCTATTAAGTGCTCTAAAAATACCGTCACTGTTGCTTTTACTCAAAAAGCACACTCTATGTAGCTCATCTGAAGTGATGTATTTATGGCATGTGGAATTGTAGCTATAGGTTATTTGTAATACAGATTTGTATGTTTATGGTAGTAAGACATGAGTGAATAGAAAATGGAGAGGAATGAAAAAGTTAAGCCACGCCTTAGCCACTTCCCAAAACATTTGCTTTCAGAGATAATTCTGGTTATATAGGTTGGTTAATTCTAATTTTTGTTTTGCCCAGCCTCGGAAAGCTTCTTTGGTGGGAAAATTCAAGAAGGCAGAATGTCAAGTTTTAGGGTAAGGGCTGTCCACTAGACCTGTAACAGATGCTTTCTGTTAACTCATTTCCCTCCCCAGAGGGAAAGAGAAAGGAAGCTTACTCTTATTGAAGAAAGAGACTTATCAATTAGAAAAGAAAGCTAGACTATATTTAACAAAAATAATAAAATTAAATATATACAAATATATACAAACCACTAACAACCCCAATCTCCCTGATGGTAATTACATCACTGTCACACTGATGCTGTGGAGCAAGCAGTGGGGAAGTCCCAGGATGGATGCAACAGCAGATAGGAACAGGATTCAGGAGCTGGATTCTGGAACACACAGACTGGGATCAAAGGCAGAGCAGAGTCTTCCTTGTATGCCAACCATTGAAGAACAAAGCTTCACCCTCCTGATCCCTCAGGTTTATACCAAATATGACATATATGGGATGGAATCCCTTGCTGGTCAGTTTAGAGTCATGGGTCCTGTCCACTCCTCCCTGCAGGTGCAGCCTTTTACTTTCTGCACCCCCCAACGTTACACACAAGATTTAGCAGTGACCTTGGTCTACGCACCAATCCTTGGTACTAACATCAAGCATTATAATCTCTAGAAGCAGACACTGTCTGCAAGACCATGATGTTAACTTCAGAAAGCACCGTTAGTTAGAAGGGTCTGAGCTGAAAAATAAGATCACTAAACAGAATTAGTTCTATTCTAACTGAAACCAGGACATAGAAGAATAAACTGGCAATTTGACTTTTTGAGGAGAGAGGTTGTATAGTTTTTGGAGGACCCATGAGTAGGCTGGAAAAAATGGATCTACCTATTCATTCAGGAAATGGTATGCCTTTAGATAAGGCACATAAATATATACACACAGACTGATCTTTTAAAAACCATTTTTCTTAAGGGAATTGTTTCTTCCATTAAATGTAACTTTTTTACTAGGATACTGATATTTTTCCCGCTTGGTGCAGAGCTGTAGGGGATGGAACAGAGGGAACCAGGCTTCATAGGAGCTATTGATAATGTAGTCAAAGTACTGTGGTCTAGGGACTGTTCCAGTAAGAACAAATTTACTTGAAACTTCTCCAGAAAAGGTAGTTGTACAAGGCCTAGGATAACACTCATCATAAAAGACCAGAATGGTGCAATATCATTCCATCACACATCCTGTAAGAAAAATGTTATATCCCTTTATTGCCTCTTTTTCTTTTTGTCTGCTGTTTTCTCTCTCACATCTTACCCTTCTCCTTGTATTGTCCCAACCATTCATTTTAATCAGCTCTTCTTCCATAACCTGCGGCTTTAGTATTCTGCATCTTTCTGCATGCTAAAATTGCTCTCCTGAGCATTGCTCCACCCACACTTTGATGGATTGCTATTTATATGCTACCGCTCCCTGCTCTCTGAAAACTGCTGAATGCACACAGGCACGCAGTGCTGACACTTCTGTGCTTTGCTACAACACTGAACATAGATCTGACTAGACCTACAGAGATGCTTCTGCAGCTCTGTGATTGTGCTTGAACACCTTTTGCTATCAAAACCTGTTTTGGGGAGATGCTCCTTCCTCATGTTCTGTCTGATTCTCAGTGCCTTTTTTTTTTTTTTTAATTTTTGTAATTGCATATCTCAGATCCTTCAGAAAAACACATCTTTCTCTATTAATGATGCTTGATAGGGCCATTGTCTGTCAAAGCAGATGGGTACTCTCAGTGTCCTATTAAATTAGGTAATTTGACTCAAATAACTGTAAGCACGTTCAATATTTTGACTACTTTTACTTTGCAGAGTTTTCAGATACATGGCAATATCAATTTCTTTCCCACAGACAGGCATGGCAGCAGATGCTCATTCAAGCCATTGAGATTGTCCTAACTCTTTCACCAGGACATCTACCACAGGGGTCCCTTTCCACTAGTGATGACTTGGTGATGGTGCAAAGATGATTACTCTGAAAGCACTGTTCATAACCTTCCATTTCTGAATTCATAAGAGGACAAATAATTTCCACCTGAACATCTGTGACATTTGGGTTCTGAAACAGTCTCAAATACCATGCTGTTCATTAGTGAGGATTCAATTTCCTGTACCTCTCTGCTTCAGTTTTGCTTCAATGCATAGAGTGTGCATATTCATTAAAAACAACAATAATAAAGTTTTTCTGGAAAAGAGGGGTGTGTAAATAAAAGATGCCTGGAGCAAAGCCGTGTTTTGTGTTCTGGACATTTATATAGCTATTTACAGTACTCTTCAGTTAAATAATAATAATAATAATAAAAAAACCACCACAGAATTACCATAGCAACTGAAGCAAGTATGTGTTACATTTTTAATCTCTGAGATACACAAACCCTTACTAAAAAAACACACAAAAGAAAAAATGTGAACTTGTGTGCCTTCCCTATGTTTGAAGGGAATATTTTGTTTCTTATTTCCTTGCCAGTATTTAATGCTGTCTTTGTTAGGGGAGTAGCTTTGTTCTCTTTGCATTGTTACGCTTGCATCTCAGGCAGAGGATGAGTGCAGGAGACAGCTGGAATGTGTTCTCTTCTGAGACATTTTGGAAACTGCCAGGAGTGTGCAGCAAATGGTGGCTATGAGGCCACTGTGGTATTTTTTTCTGGTACACTGGAATGAATTCCACAGGTGAACACATGGGGAACACATCTATGAATAAAACATGCTTGTACTTCATATCTGCACAAAACTACTTGCCATGCTTTTCTGAATCTGACAAGTTTATTTCTCCTCCCTCCCCACCCTATTTTCCTGGTTTTACTTGGTTTCCTTAAATCCCTTTTGACTTAGAGTACACAACATTTCCACTTCATGAAAGATCCATACCAGTTCTGTTTACAAATATATAAACCTTCATCAGCATGTTTTGTGTTGAAGAAGAGTGAGGGGAAAGAGGTATTGTTTAATCCATCAATAGTCTCTCCATTACTTTCTCCTATGGTGGTAAATAGGGATTTATTTCTCTTGTTGACAGTAAACATTTTTTTCTCTATTCCATCTGCCCCTGTTATTGGCAGAATAATTGCAATTCCTCTTATCAAGACAATCAGGGGACTAAACTACCTGCTTTCCCCATATTACTGCAGGACTTTGTTTTGAATCTCTTGCGAAGAATGGGGCTTTTGAAGTAACATGCCTGGACACTTCACTGTTTCCAAGACAAACAACTCTTGAGCCAAGATCGATTTGGACAGCATGCAATAGCTTGCATCTTTTTTCTTTTTTTCTTTTTTTCTTTTTTTTTTTTTTTTTTTTTTCCAGGAGGTTCAGAGTCCTTTAGAAAAGCTAAATGACTCTTACTTCAGCCCTAGAAAGAACAGCTGTGGGTAGCTTCAGGTACAGAAAGATTGTGCTTGCCCAAAGCCATACACATTGACAGCGGTGCAGAGGATCATGGTCCTCTTAACTATTAAACAATTTCCTGTTGGTGCAGGCCTCTGACACATTTTTACCAAGTATGTCTTCATGATCCTTTGGGAAAAATCTATCCTTCTCAATTTCTTGTCAAATGTCTGCAACCTACTGCATTACAAAACTTGAGTGAGGCTCCGTATTTTGGAGCAAA
Organism: Megaceryle torquata; assembly: GCA_024611175.1. Lineage (NCBI taxonomy): Eukaryota > Metazoa > Chordata > Aves > Coraciiformes > Cerylidae > Megaceryle > Megaceryle torquata. Next base: position 41,301 of record JANIJG010002046.1, on the reverse strand, counting down.
TCCTTAAGATACTGATGTTACACACTCTTTATAGTCTTTATAGACATAAAATTTTAGGTAGAACCTTACCGTGTTTCGTCAGCATGGCTGCATGGCATCCTTCCTAGAGCTCATCAAGAGGGTTTCTCTTAGAAACTAATGTTTTCTCAGAATGAAACTTCGCATGGGAGATCAGCCCTTTCTGATGAATTTTCATTTAAAATTTTTTTGATGGAATCATAGCATAATGTTTATAACTATATAGGTCAGAACACTTTAATCTGCTTTGATGCTATGCATCATGCACCAGTCCAAATCGAATTAAATAGCTTGAGTTTATCAGTAAAAATATTTTTCTAACTCCAAGCAGATGGAAAAATTGTTTATTGATTTTTTTTTTTACAGTGGAAATTCTTAGTTTCATCCAGCTCTAATTATTACCTCAAAATGGTAAAATAATAGCAGCATAACTCAGATTTTTTTTGGTTTATTTCTGCTAGCTAGCCGTGAAGTAGCACATCCAGCTCCTGTAAATGTTAAGCAAAATCCACAAATGAAATATGAATTTTCAATAGCTTATGTTCAGCTTGAATTAAAAACAAGTAATTCTTTCCTTCCTTTCTCATCTTGCAGTTCATCATGCAGTGACAATTTGAAATTTACAACCCAGACATTTAACATCCTTCACAAGAACATATAATTTGAAAAACTTGTGAAGAGAAATGTCTCTGCTAAAAAACGGCACTCTTTGTAAAGAGACCCCTGTCATTTAAATTTCTGTTCAGCTTCCCATCTTAAGCTAAATAACACTGACTTTTTTTCAGCTGCATTTTTTTTTTTAAGTTTCTGAGATTAGTTGTTCGCTTAAAAGAGTTTTAATGTGACATTGCTGGCTTTCTTCTATATACTTTTGCATAAATTTGCAGCTAATGCAGAATATAGATTTTTATCAAATTCCATTGCTAATAATAGAGACAACACCATTTAGTAGGTGTTCATGATCATAGAAGGAACTAATGTTCCTGAAGGAACATTCACCCTGAATTTGGAGAATGAACCTCAATATTTTCTTTGAAAAAATGTAGGGTGATGCATGATTTGATAAAACATAACAAAGGAGGGTTTAAGATGAGGTTCTGTCTGTGGAAATAAGTCTCTGATGAGATTAACAAACCTAGGCGTGTGGTCTAACTCTCTTTGCCTCCAATGGATATTGGACATAACCTCTTTTGATAAATCTCACTAAATGTGTATCTTTATTTTCTGCTAATTAAAAATTTTTGCAAATCTGTTCTTTACACACCAATAGGTACCTTTTAATTACGTTTGGTATACCTGATCCAAGTGAATATCTCCTTATTTCAAGACCCCCAAAAGCAGGGTATTATCCTCCTAAATTTTATGGGAAGGTTAATTTCCCCACTAAGCCCTAGAAAATTCATCATTTAGAACATGTCTTGTAGGAGTGGCTGACTTGGAAATTTTTGAGTTCTTTCATATTTTAACTGGCACAAAAGTCTTTTAATTCTTCAGTATTTCTAGTCTGTGTTAGACATACACACACACCTCATTCATAATTCATATGCAGACAGTAGAAAGAAGGAGGAGGTTGAAATTCATGACTGAACCCCTAGAAAGTTTGCTCTTTAATGTGAAAGTTTGGTATGATAGCAACTTGGACAAGGGAGAGAATGGCATGTAGAAGACACAAGAAACCTTCATTTTTGTGAAGCAGTAGAGCAGATTCTGTGTTTTGATTAGATGAGATGCTTAGCTCAGAAATGTTGACAAAAAGTATCCAAAGGAATCCCTGTAATGGATTGTCTTACACAGTAAGCTACATTGCCCCACTATGTTTTCTTTCCTCATTCTCCATAAACAGGCTTATGAATGTTGTAACAACTGCAGAATACGAGACCAGTATGATAACAAGACAGATTCTATGCTAGGAAATGCTCTCTTTAATGTCTTTAAAATATTGTACAGAATCTTTTTTAATTCTAATCCTGGTATCAGACTGAGGGAGAAATATTTCTGTAGGGTAACTTTGATGATGATCAAGAGACACAGAGCTAAACTTCCAAAGCATGTAACGTGAGTGTTTAATACCCATTTTCAAGAGTATCTTTGAAGCTGAGGAGTCCTTAATATGAAGCACGTTGCACAAGTAACTAGCAATCTTACTATGCCAAGTAGTTATTCAGGGATGGGGGTTGCTTAACATTTCCTACAGACTGGCAATTCTGGATGCTCGCCAGAAGTAAAAGACAACTAATACATACATAAATGTACCTTAAAAATACACATGGGGAGACAAATACATAAAGCTTGTGTATTTTAAGTTTATTAGTGAACTGTCTTGTTTTAGCTTAATCTTTCCTTCAATTGGTATTTCTATGATGAAAGCGATTCAGGTCTGAACTGTGCGAGCTCAGGACTGCACACAGTCTCCCATTAAAACATTTCTCCAATTAGTACATGTTTGTTAAAATTTCTATGCTAGAGTTTACCCTCTGATCATGCAAACCTTGTGCTCTATGCTACAAGCATACTAAGAAACAGTACCTTTTCCATGTCTGACCTACAGCTTGAGACCTATCTGCATATCTGGTAGCAGTCATTGAAACAAAGAAGTAGAAAAATGGGGTTTAGATTTTTTATTTTTTTATGAATGATTCAAGCTACAATTAAGGTTCAGAAATGGTTATGCTTCCAGACTAGGTTATCATCTTTCCATTCCAGAATTCATATTGGGAATAAAAGTATGAACAGGGTCAGCAAGGAGTGAAAGAAGAGATCGTTCTTTTGACAGAGTCTTGTACTGGTGGTCAACTTTGTGAAATGAACTATAAATTATGGGTTGGGAGCATGATTTTATTTCTAGGAAGAGAAGCAGTCTGAAATTGCTTAGAAAGTCAGTTCCAAGCTGAACAAAAAGTCTCCTAAACTTCCGTAAATTTTGAAATTGGTCATGAACTGCTCAGTTCCCTTCGAGTCTTTCTAAACCCACTCACTTTATCCCTTGTCCCCATGCTGTGTTGCAGTTTCTTTAATCTCTGAACCAGTTGCAGAAGTTCACAGGCCTCTCTGTTTTGTATTCTGGTAGATTTTCTGATACAACTAATTGGTTTTGACTCCCCTGGAATGGTCCATTGTGGTTTTATGTAGTTTGACATTGTAATGAGATACATTTGTTCACAATGTTAATTTTGTTAGCACCGAGATTCTTTATTTCTATTAAATATTAGAAACATGGAATGAATTCTTGATCTTCAAACTTGCACCATGAGCTGCAACATAGATTACAGCAAAGTCACAATGTTTTAACTCATTCTGCTACATTTTCATTTCTGGCAAATACATTTGCCTTTAAATTCTTTAGAGGTAGACAGGTTGGGTTTTCACTGCTTCTAAATATGTGGCTGCCTTGGGGCTTCTAATTTTTTTTTTTTTTTTTTTTTTTTTTTTTTTGTTGGGGTGATGTGGTATAAAACCTATGTGCTGTAAAGCAGGCAGACTTCTGAAGGTTTCCTACCAGCAAACCAGGCTCAGCTGAGAGAGCAGGTATCTTCAAGCTTATTTAACTCTTATTCCTAGGCTTCTAAGTAAAAACCACTAAAATGCTCCCCATTTTGAAAAGGTCACATCTGATTTCATCTGAGACATTCCCTTTTGTCTCATTTTAGCTGTCTCTGGTTTATATACTTAAAAAAAACCCCAAATAAATAAACAACCCCCCCCCCCCCCCCCTCCCTTTAAAACACCCTTACCCCTCGCGAGGAGACATC
>JANIJG010002046.1:0-37434 GCA_024611175.1 Megaceryle torquata | reverse complement strand
ACCCCAAAAATTCCCCTAAAAATGCCCCTAAAAATCCCCTCCAAACACCCCAAAAATGCCCCAAAAAACCCCCCCAAAAACCCCCCAAAAACCCCCAAAAACCCCCCAAAAACACCCCCAACCCCCCACCCCCCCCCCCCAAACACCCCCCACCACCCCCCACCACCAACACACCCCCCCCCCCCCACCCCCCCCCCCCCAATTACCGTTAACCAACCACTACCACCAGGAGGATTATCTGGTTGGTGGATGAGTTTTGGCACAGGTGGGGATGTAATCTCCCTGTCTCTACCCACATCTCAGCAGAGTTTAACCCAGGAGGGCGGGCTAGAGACTCCTGAATGGCTCTGCACAAAATGAGGGAGCACCAGGGAATGGTGCAGCTATGAATTTGTTCATCCCTCAAGGTTTAGGAATAACAGAAATTTGATTCTTTTGATTGTCATTATTGCATTAGTTAATTTATCTCCAATCTAATGTTCTTATCTCAATAATCTAGAATATTGGAAATTTTGGTGCTATCCTACAAGGTTAACTTTTTTATATACATTTTAAAATACTATAAGATAATTGTCTTTATGTTTAGGAGATTCACAGAGTGTACTCCTCAAATGTGGTTATTTATCTTTGTTTATTTTCATGGTTCCCTTTACCATAATAAATCAGTTTCATACTCTTTAGTGTGTGAATCTGCCCCAGGTCTCTCTGAATAAGTACATATTAGCTACATTTTGAAAACCAAATGTAATTCATACCGTCCAGCTTTAATTGTCTAAGTTAAGCCTCATTTTGTTGCCTTGGATCCAAGTATGGGCTATAAGAAATTTTAGGCTGTTAACTTAACCATGCTGACTTGGATTCTACAGTCTCTGAAATGACTGTTCAGGAGTCTCAGCACCTAAATAAGGTAGTATCACTATCCCTCCAGGAGACAAAGTAACAGGTTTTCAGAGATGTCTAGACACTTGAGAAAGCAGAGGAATATAAAATGGAATTTAAAAAAAAAATTTTTAAAAAAATGCTGAAATGCTTAGGCATGTTGAAGACTTACTGAAGATATTTATCTCCATCTGCCTGTCTTGCCAGAGCAGAGCAAGGTCTTCAGTTCAGGTCTGCAAAGTCCTGCACCTCTTCTCAGTCAGTGGTTCAGTCATCTTCTTTGCTGCTTTATGGTTTTTTTGTAATTCATGTATTAGGACAGTGAACAGACATTCTGCCCAGTGACCTTTGAGAAGTCTTTTTAATCACTTTTGTGCCTAGGGAATACCAGTAAGAAATAATACTAACATGTACTGCACAATGACAGGGTCAGAAGCTGTTCCCTGTTGAGTGGGTAAGAGGAACTGTAAACTTTATCCTTCATAACTATTTCTTTTTAATATGTGACGTAAGAAGAAAGATAAATATCACTTCCTTTATTTGTATAGTTTATGATATTATTCTTTCTGGAAATACTAGTCTATAAGGTTTTTTCATCAGAAAGCATTCAAGTCCTGGCTCAATTGATGATATTTGCTTTAACTGGCTGTATCAAAAGGTCTGTGCTCCTATGTATGCTAGTGTTGCCATATAGCCTTATTGTCTCTCCTCAACTTTTTCTTCCTTTAATCCAAAACCTTAAAACAAAGTAGCAAAATTTGCTGCAATGAAAGTAATGATCCTCCAAAAGAAATTCACTGCAACTGGAAAGAACCATTTTAATTAGCTGACAGAATTGCATTGTTTAGGTTTCTTTTAAAAATCAATGAAGTGTCTGCAAATGTTTCTAATGTCTTCATGTCTTTAAAACTCTCACTGGGGAGCCCTCATTCTTACCACAAAAGAAGTTTTTATCATTTTGAAATTATTATAGAGGCAATTGGTACTTGGAAGGAACTAATATGCACTTCTTCATATCTACAGTGTTTTTCTGAGTTTGCTTGGAGGCAAAAAAATTTTTTAAAATCTATACCCCATTTCTGCTTTCTTCTGTGTCTTGGGGTTGCTTTTTTTTCTGACTTTGTGTGGGTCAGATGTACATGCTATAATATATGTACTACTAATAATAATTAATGAGTTCTACTTATATATATATTGCACAAATTTGTGAAGCACTCCATATTTTTTACTCCAGTCTTCAAAAAGGGTAAGAAGGAGGACCCGGGTAACTATAGAGCAGTTAACCTCACCTCCATCCCTGGAAAGGTGATGGAACAACTTATCCTTGGCACTGTCTCTAAGCGTATCAAGGATAAGAGGGTGATTAGGAGCAGTCAACATAGTTTTATCAAGATGAAGTCATGTTTGACCAACCTCATAGCCTTTTGTGAGGACATAACCAGGTGGATAGATGATGGTAGAGCAGTGGACGTAGTCTATCTTGATTTCAATAAAGCATTTGACACCGTCCCCCACAGTATCCTCACAGCTAAACTGAGGCAGTGTGGTCTGGATGCTCAGGTACTGAGGTGGATTGTGAACTGGTTGAAAGATAGAAGTCAGAAAGCTGTGGTCAATGGGACAGAGTTTAGTTGGAGTCCTGTATCTAGTGGAGTCCGTCAAGGGTCAGTACTGGGACCAGTACTGTTCAATATATTCATCAATGACCTGGATGAGGGAACAGAGTGTACAGTCAAGGAAGTTTGCTGATGACACAAAACTGGGAGGAGTGGCTTACATACCAGAAGACTGTGCTGCCATTCAGCAAGACCTGGACAGGCTGGACAGTTGGGTGGAGAGAAATTTTAAAAAATATAACAAGGACAAGTGTAGAGTCCTGAATCTGGGCAAGAACAACCCCATGTATTGGTATAGGCTGGGGACTGATCTCTTGGAAAGCACTGCAGGAGAAAGGGACCTGGGGTTCCTGGTGGACATCAGGATGACCACGAGCCATCAATGTGCCCTTGTGGCCAGGAAGGTCAATGGCACCCTGAGGTGTATTAGAATGGGTGTGGCCACATCTGGAATATTGTGTCCAGTTCTCAGCCCCTCAGTTCAAGAAGGACAAGGAACTGCTTGAAAGACTCCAGCACAGAGCCACAAAGATGATTGAGTGGAACGTCTCCCTTATGAGGAAAGGCTGAGGGAGCTGGGTCTCTTTAGCTTGGAGAAGACTGAGGGGTGACCTCATTAATGTTTATAAATATGTAAAGGGTGAGTGTCAGGAGGATGGAGTCAGGCTCTTCTCAGTGATGTCCAGTGATAGAACAAGGGGCAATGGGTGCAAGCTGGAACACAGGAGGTTCCATGTAAGCATAAGGAGAAACTTTTTCACAGTGAGAGTGACAGCGCTGGAATGGGCTGCCCAGGAATGTTGTGGAGTCTCCTTCTCTGAAGACATTCAAAACCCATCTGGATGCATTCCTGTGTGACCTAATCTAGGTGATCCTGCTCTGGCAGAGGGGTTGGACTAGATGATCTTTCGAGGTCCCTTCCAACCCCCAACATTCTGTGATAACTGGCCAAGAAACATTGTAAAAGTGTTCCTGTTCTTTCTTTGCTTTTGCTTTGTCTTCTCCCTAGTGAAGAGTTAATGATGGTATTAAGCCATGTTCTGTCAGTATTTGTGCATCTGAATCTCCCAAATAATGTGTGCTCTACTTGACATAATTACAGAAGTTGCAAAGATCACAACTGATCAATGTGAACTGCTCTTCTGTGGTAGGTTTTTTTCAAACAGATACATCATGAGTCCAAACACCCATCATGTCTCCCAGGAAACTTATTTGGATTTTCTTTAATGAATACCAGTACTGTTAATCTCTAGTGATTAGACTATCACAGGCAAGCATAAAACTCTGAAGTCTCTGAGACTTCTTAATATGGGAAAAATTCTTCTTGAGACCTTTCCTAACTTCCTATCCAACATAAACAATGCAGAAAAAATATACTCACTATTTTACTTTCCAGTTCTCTCATTCCATCAGTATGTAAGAGATAATATTGTTGGTGTTCTATCACTTTCTTGGAACTCTTTTAGATATTTATGAGTTATTTCTCATGTACACAACACCACCATTACAATAGCTAAATCGTGGTTACTATTATTTAAATAGTATAAGTTACTATTATTCTTAAAGAGTATCTCTCCTTAATCTATTTTTCTGATTCAGACTCCTCAATTACATTCCTAAGTTCATTCTGTCTGGAATTTTACTAGCCAATCATTTGTGAATGTGCCAATGACCATGAAAAAGTAAGTAGAATTTAGCTTGGATTCTCAACTCTTCCTTAGTTTCCCTCTTGAAAAACAACATAATTTGAAAATGCTTGCTTTAAAGCTTAGGAAGTCCTTAATATAGACAGTACTTGGAAGAAAATATGAAATTTTGTTATTAGAATTCTCTGAACTTATAAAGACAAAATGCAAACATTTTTGTTAATATCAAACATATGTTTCACAGCCATAAAAGCAATCAATAAAAACATTTCTTTGGAGTAAAACTTAACAAACTTTTTCAGAGATCTAATGATAAAGAGTAAGAAATGTCCAATCTACTGTATTGAAAAAGGTGCTATTAAGGTCCACTCTAGGGGATTTAGTGTGTATGTTCTCATGACAACAAAACTGAGAGCATTAGCAAGGGGAGAGAAATCAGAGGACAAGAAATTCAGATGTAATTTTCTTTTTTAAAAGTTACTATTTTAGAGAGAACTGCAAAAAAAATCTGGACTAATAACTAAAATTTGCTGTCATTCCTAAGAAAAAACATAGTGATATAGATGTGATGTCAGACTGTACCTTAATTTTAGGAGGAGAGAATTTTGAAATTCATTAAATATAAGCATATTTCTTTTTTCCTCCCAATACATGAAGCAATTTCCCTTTATTCAGACAACCTCTATCCTAGCTATACCTCCACAGTTGTCAGTAACATCTCTAACTTAGATAACACCTTCATAGCTGATGATAGGTAACATAAATGTGGTGTTAATGTTCACTCCATGTAGCCATATTTGAGCAGTAGTTAATTTATTTTACTCATCTTAATTCTTATGTTGTTATCCAATGAATGAATTGGGAAAAAACCCAGAAAGTTCTAGTGCATAGTCAGAAGTTCCTCTATGAAGCTTTTTTCCCCCCTATTCAATTTACATGAAAAATGCTGTTACGTGCTTGAGTGCCAGCATGACATACAATCAGTCATGTACTGAATTGCTGTTGTTATCTGTGTCACTTGCTGATCTTCAGTAAGCATCAACAGAGTCAAATTCTGTATCATTTGGTACATTCACTGTGATGTCCAGCAATGTTTATTCAAAAGCAGGGGGTGTGCACATGAGAACAGGTGGCTTACTTTAGTAGTGAAGTTCCCTCGGTGCACACCTCACATGCTAGGATGGAGAGACATTTCTTTAGTAGGCCTGAGGTAAGTAGTGTAGGTGATCACCACAGGGTCAACACCACACAACACAGAGGCTTTCAGCTTGACCTTGCAAACAGCTGCTTAGCTCGTGTCTACTGAGCACACTTTGCATAAGTTGTATGTTAGTGGTAGAAATAACTAAAAAAGGCTGTTTTTGCAGTCAGACGTTATTTCCATTTTATGCCTTCCCAATCTGCAACTCCAACTTTTCTCAGGCTGTTAGTCATCTCTGAAAACTTTCATATTTCTGGTGTTTACAGAATTTTAGGGCTTGGAGAGAGCTGTGAAAGTATGCAATTAGTGACAAGGATGAGAGATGACAGAACATTGTCAATTCATTATATTTATAATATAGTGCTCACAGAGCTTCCCAATAGCCAGCTGCCTCTTATGCACAGAACTAGCAGAAGACTGCTGCTGCCCTTACCACCTTGGACACTGATTTTTCACTACCATTTTGTGATCTGTCAGAGAGGAAACAGTAGTATTTACATTTCAGAAATGGTGGCACCATTTCAATGTAGTTGACAGCAGTTTAGCCTAGAAAGATGTAAACTTAGGGTACGTCCATGGCAGACTTGACTACAACATAAATGTACTAAATGGAGTTTGGGTGAGCTTGCTCAGTGATGAGCTTGAGGACCCACAGCAGCACAGAATTCAGTGTGGGGTATCCATATGGATGAGAAGCTAAACTGCATGCTTATAATTAAATAGTATCTGGTAGCAGAATGAGCTGTCTTTTTTTTAAATTTTTTTCTTATTTTTACATCTGCCTTGGGTATGTCTACATTGCAGTGCCATTTGTGATGTAGATGCAAACTTCTTTAGCAGGAACCATATTTCAATTTCTCAGATGCTTAAGCAGAAAGGAAGCTAAAATTCTCTTGTCACTATTTTTATGCATGTGGCTTTACAGGGTTCCTGTTTTGTTCCAGACTGCATTGCCATGTCACATGTAAAATTGCACATCCAAGAAAGGGGTGGAGGGCTGTGCCTCTTCTGAGTTGAAGAAAAAAGTCTGAAATCATTTGTGCAGTAAATGACATAGGCTCAAGCCTCCTCTGTGGCATGCAACTAATTAGCTGATGTTCATTTTCAAGTGTGTTGTTCACAGTCAAGCTGAGACAATGTGTAATATGCATTATAATGTCCTAGGAATGTGTCCTGATTCTAACTGCTTCCTTTTACTGCTGCTCCCAACTATGAATAAACCCTGCTTGAAATCTTGAAAGGTGATGGGTGTATTCTGGAGACATACGTTTTCAAGATCATCTGAATCTGAGCTCTCTGTGTCGTAAAGCCTGTGAAAGAATGACTCTGTCACTACAGCCCGGAAAATGTCTTCCTTTTGGCATTTTTGGTCTCTTTTTTTTTTTTTTTCTTCCTCTCTTTTCTGGATGATTATCAAAAATTTCATTTCTTTCATTTAAAATCAATAAATGTTGCTCAGAGTCTTTTGACTATTGACATCCATTTAATTTTTAAAATACATATACTAGTTTTTAGTGCTAGCAATGAAACGTGATTTATCTTCTATTATTTACTGCTTTGTATAGGATTTAGTTAGCAGTCACTGTAGTTACAAACAGCTATGACAGCCTAGTGAGTCATTTCCTTTACACTGACACCCATTGAAATGGCTCCTTTGCTGAAAATTCATTGATGTAACCAGACAAGCAGTATCGCGAGAGGTCATAGCTCATTATTTCCCATTTGCTCAAGTATGTGAATGTTTCTTGGACAGAATAAAATCAAAAGAAATCTAGGCCTAGGGGGGGTCAAGGACACAAGAGAGAATGAACATTATTCACTTGAATTGATGCAAAAATTATTTGTAAAAGTAGGCTTAGTTTCCATCACAGACAGAAATGGGGCAATGAAAATGTTCTTATTAATTCTCCCTATCTACACAAGCCCTGGTGTCAGCTTGCCTATGTGTTTGGAGATAAAGTATTAAAATCGTGATAATGCACTGGCTCTTGTAGAGAAAGCAGAACCATAATTGACTTAATATTTAGAAGCAGCTAAACTAAATAGACATTATTAGTTCTTGGCATTTGTCTGATAACTTGTTCATTTACTCATCGTGGTCATCTGAGGCCTCAGTTTTCTCCCTCAGTGCTTAGAAGACACATAACTGGATCAAGGAGAATTTTATTTCTGGAACATTCAAGCGGAGGTTGTAGCTGTATTTTGTTGGTAAGAAATCAAATGCTCGCAATGTGCAAAGTGTAAAGACATGCATGTAAATGCTGCAGATCAAAGAGTTAGTCTTCTATGGGGATTATCTAATGTTACTACTTTCTTCCTCATTTATTATTATGGCATCACTCAGAATATAGTGGGATTTCTTGTTGTATTTGTTGATATACTGGAAAATCCTTGAACTTCCTCCAATTCTGCAGATCTGTCTGCCAGGATGGATTCCTGAAGAACTCAGAGGGGCAGCTTTAGGAACATCACTGTGTTTTTTCACTAGACTAAGATACATTCAATAAATAACCAAGTAAACCCACCAACCAACCAAAACTGGGATAAATGAGGTTCCAGATACCAGCCTGAAAAAGAAAATCCTGCCCTCACAGCACTTGCTTTCCTAGATAGCATTGTGCTGCCATGTTCTGCCTGGCCCAGCAGACCATGGTTCATCTTCCTTTGCAAGGTGCTCAGCTTTGTGGCTTTTCAGGCCAACAAACAAACCAGCATGGTGACAACTGAGGAAAAATTTACTTTAGATAGTAAATGATCTCTGTAGTAATGTATGATCTTTTTCATCTTTTTAAGAAACCTTGATGGTTAAAAAAAACCCAACAAACAAAAACAACCTACAAAAAAACCCAAAAAAACAACCCACCACCAAAAAGAAAAAAAAACAAACCACCAAAAAACTAATCAATCAAAAAACTACAACAAAACAAAACAACCCAGGTAAAATTGCACTTTTCAAACAGATAATGTACATTCCTTACTAATACTGGGGAGAGGAGGAAAGTGAGATTTGGGTGCTTTAGCATGTTTGCTGCTCAGCCTCCTGAGGCCTCACTGCCTGCCTGCTGTGGCTGGGTGACCACAGGACTGAGAGGCAGCTCCAGAAGCAGCGGCAGGTAGTTTGGCATGTCTTTAGCAATCACTTTGCCTGCACAACCTCCTGTCACATGGCTCCCACACCCACTCCCTGTCACAGCTTCACTTCTTAAATAAAAAGAAACTGACAGCAAAAAAAAGGAATTTAAAAAGGTCTCTGTTGGAAGAATTAAATGCATGCAACTGTCCTGGAAGGAAATAAGTTTGGGTATAAGGAGTTTAGTAGAGAATTTAAACTTCTTTTTTAAATACCCGAGTAAGTTCATTTGCTTTGCTGAAGCTGATTTTATGATTAAATAGATGTTTATCTCCCATTCACTTTCTGCAGAAAAGGCAAGCAGAAAGGAAGCCTTGTGGCTTTTCAACCAGTTGAGTGGAGGCTTTTCATGCCTTGTTACATTCTTCACATTGGGGCAAATAATTGCCAGTAAGGGTGGTGAACCTCACATGTATTTATGAAATTAACTCACACAGCTTGAATTTCAGATTCTTTTCCCAAAAACATGTAAGAGTAGAGCTGCTTGGCTAAAAGTGGAGTCTTTTATTGTTAGGTACATTTGCTTTCATCACCGATGAAACAGCATTTCTCTTACAACCCTGTCTGCTGACCTACAGAACTCCTGAGGAAGAGGAGCTTTACAGTCAGATTCTTTTCAGGCATCACTCTTTGCATGGGAAGTCGGAGACTTTCTACCAAAGAAATTACTGTGGATCTCATCCTTTTTTACAGGACTCTTGCAGACGGTATCTATGGGCTCACTACCTCACTGGCAGTTTTAAATAATGGAGTATACCAAGTGTTTAGGTAGTGCTATACCACTGTGGTTTGCAGTATTTTGTGGAAGCTTGTTTATAGATATCCTGGTCATGATCATTTTCTAGCATCATGCTATTTAGGGGAAGCAGAATAGACTATGCTTGACTAACTTCAGTCTTATTCATTTTGGGGCAGAAGGGCAGGTTCTACATCATTGTGCAGCCCTTTTTTTTTTTTTATTGATATATTAAGGGGAAAAAATGGAATAATTAATACTTAATTGCATTAAATGGGCCCAAAATTTGCTCTGAATTGCATGCACGTAACTCACTGGCAATTGTACTCGTATTACCTGAAGGCATTTAGATTGCTTCATGAGATTCCCTTTCCTTTAGCCAAATACATAATATTTCTCCTCTGAGATCTGAACGGTTTTATTTAGTAATTAAGGTAGTTTGTGCAACATCTTAAAGATGCAAAGGGCAGATACATCAACTCCAAATCAAAGGACTAATTCAATGGCCCTTAAAGTTTTCCCGTTAGAGAATTCTCTGAAGACAGAACTCTCTTGAAGGCATATGGCTCAACATTTGGATTTGGCCCATTTTAAAACAGTATCAGAGACATGATGAAAATAAACACTCCTAAATCTAATGGATGTTTAATAACATCCTCTCATTATGTAGTTTTACTATTTTCTTTTTCATTTCCTTCACATATTTTAGAGCTGACTCTCCCTCATGCTTTTCACAGTGCCTTAGTCACTGCAGGTTTGATTTTGTCCTAAGGAAGTTGTATGAATATGTGTACAAATTTGAAATTAAGTTAACTTTGTGTCAATACTTGCCAAAGAGAACCCTCAAAAGGTGCACAGCAAAGCTTTCAACAATTTTGAAGATTTTGGATCTTAAAGCAATCCTGAGTTGTTAGGGCTTGAAGATGACAATTTAAGGAAAAAGTTGCCCCAGAAAAACTAGGCAGGTGAATTAGAGCAATAGAAATGGAAAATCATGTTCACACTTTTTTAATTTAATATTATTTTTGCCCTAGGTTCTAAACACATCAGTGAAAGAGGCTTGATATAGCTGCACATACAGTATAAAACTAGATAGCAAATTAGGGATGACATGTTGGCAATTTGCTAGTGGATGACTGTCACTTGTTTTACAACAAAATATATTTTGCATTTTGCTGTCTTCCTTCAAATCTCCTCATTCATATCTCTGAATGCTCTCTTTTGTCTGATCTTGTATGCCAGAGATGAATCTGGGGTATCTTTCCTTAGCAAGGTACTGTGATCTGTGCTCCTGGCTCTTTCCGCTCTTTGATTTCCTGTGTTGTGTTTGATACCTCTAGTGGCAACACAGAGCATTGGGAGAGCATATAATTATTTGTCCTCCTCCTCTTTTGGAGATTAGTTATAGATCTTTCCCTGCACTCTTAGTTTTGTTGCTGGATTTCATCTTACTGAAAATGTAAGATTTTAACTAGGCTAGGCAAAGAACTGAGTTTTGAGGTCTGCTGCAGAATTAATACTAATTTTTTTTCTGCTTTTGGGGAAACAAATAATTAAAACTGCTAGATGAACCTGAGACAAAACATTTCATTTCATTTTGAACTGTTTAACCTCTTTAAAGACATATGTCAAATTAAAAAAGCTGTTTTGAAAGTGAATAATAAGTTTAGACACAAAAATTTCTTTCTGATCTGTGTGAGCAAACCTATTTGTTTCCTTAATGACATGTCTTCTGCAGGAAGTTTACTGTTCACTGAGAACATCTTTTTCCACCACTTTACCCAGCAAACAACAATCTTAGCAAAGACAAGGGCTAGCAAAGACATGGAGCTAGAATAAAGAAGTTTCCTCTGCTACTAAACTTCTCACGAGTCATATAAAGTAAGTAAACTCTACCAGTCTAGCTACTGGAAGAAAAGCAAGCAATTTCCATCTAGGAACAGTTAGGTCCTGCTCTCTGGGCCTGTCAAATACAAGCCAGGGCCAACAACTTTGTTCTTGGGCCCAAGGATGATTTATCGATCTCTTTTGATATCCAAGCTTCTTACTCTAGGCTTTCCAAGACAATTCTCACGGGCTATGTGCACATAGAGTAGGGTTTTAGTTTTCTCTTTAGGAGATAAAACACCAAGGATGGCAAAATGCACAACGATGGCTTCCTTTCAGAGGTTTAAACCTATTCTAATTCAAGTACTAACCCAAACACTGCCTGCTTTTATCTAGTTGTGGAGTGAAACCTTGTTTAAAAAAATCTCCAGTTGTGGTTCAGATTAAAATGTTAGCTGCAGAACTTCTGCGTGCCCTTGCTCTGGGGACACTAACTACTGAGAGAGGTGTGACACAGAGTACAGAGCAAGAACAGCTGTACCCATTCCAGCTTAATCCACTTCCACACATGAACTGGCACCTATCTTCTTTTCTTGTTTGTTCCAGTGCGGTGGGCCACTCAGTAAGGGCTATGAGATATACTTGTGCCACTAGTGGAAGTATATATGTTGCTCAATGGCTAGAATTTGTAATAGCGTGTTTGTGATTTGTGTATCTGTGCACATAAGAGGCTATTTCCTGTCTTCCAGTCTCTGTTCCATATCCCACAGTCCCTGTACCTATTAGAAAGTGGATGTTTTGGATTGTTTTTAATTAGTCTAAACTTTCTTACAACTTCTTCTTAAAAAATAACAATATTTTGGCTCTATTTTCTACTGTAGAGGAGTTTTATGATTTTTATGATTGCCTCCTCAACTGTGGGTATTTAACTGAAGCTTGCAAAATAGTCAAATAAAAAAAGCCTGCCTCTTTCCAGCTGTCACTGTTGTTTAAACCTATTTGGTACCATATCAGGAGTACTAAAACTTTAACTGTACTAAACAGTAAATGGAACCATTTAGTAAACTATATCTGCAAGACTGTAAGTAAATATCTCTTCCTTAATTAGCCAGTAATACATTATTTGGATCAGCTAAAATAAATAGGCAGTTGCTGCTACTGCCATAAAATGCACTTTAAAACTCACAGGAAAAGAGGGCAAGTGCTAGGAGCTTGTTTGTCTGGGTTGTTTATGACTGTTCATTCTGTAATGCTGTCAAATTGCACCACGGCAAGGTATTTGCCATACACCAAGTAGGCATGAAACTATGTTTAATGCAAATCATACTCACTACTTCCCGTGTGAAATATGACCAAGTTTATTTGCCCAAATAAAGGGATAAGTAATAAAAAGGTTATGTGTAACTGTTTTGTAGCATTATTCCCTGTATTACATATGAACTGTTTTCTGTGGGTGAGTTTCCAGAATCCTGTTTAATTGTCAGATTCAACTCTTCAGAAAAAATGTTCTCTGAAAAATCTGAAAATAGCAGGGGTTTTTGATAATATAATATTTTTACTACGATGAAACTATAGACAGATGGTAATTTGTTTATTCCCTCTGCATACTAAGAAAATGAAAATATTATATTTTATCTTTAAATTCTAAACTATATAGGTGTAAAGTAAAATAAACCACTTAAAGTTTGTTAAAATTAAATCTTTACACTTATAACACTATAAAAAGAGGCTTACACTGTGTGGCATTGTCAAGGTTTAGGGTGATGGCAGCCCCTTAGATCTACAACAGATGCTCTCTGTTAATACACACCCTCCCCACCCCCGCTCCCCCCTCAAGACAGAAGAGAAAGGGAATAAGGGAGAGACTGAACCATTAGAAATGGAAACTAGAACATCTTTAATGAAAATGAAAATAATAATAATGGAATATGTACAAATATATACAGAACCGGTATTGAACCCAACCCCCCTGATGGTAATTACATCACCGTCCCCACTGATGCTGTGGAGCAGGAACCGGGGGAGTCCCAGACTGGGCCCCGCAGCAGATGGGAGCTGTGTTCAGGAGCTGGATTCTGGTACCAGATTCAGGAACACACCGATTGGGATCGATGGCAGAATGGACAGAGTCCTCTTTGGATGCTCCAAGGAAGGAATCAAAAGAGGACCTGAGCCAAGCCAAGCAAAGCTGGCAAAGCAGTCCAAGAGGGGAGAAGAGCCCTGGAGCCCCCTGAGAGAGAAACCCTCCAGATCCCTCAGCTTTATACTGAATATGTCGTATCTGGGCTGGAACACCTCATTGGTCAGTTTGGGGTCACCTGCCCTGTCCGCTCCTCCCTGCAGGTGTGGCCTTTCACTTTCCAGCACCCTCCATTGTGGTGCACAAGATCCAGCAGTGGCCTTGGTCTTCACGCCAATCCTCAGTAGTAATTCCAAACATGGTCTGTTATCACTGCCAGCAGCAGACACTGCCTGTGAAAACATATCTGCTAAGTTCAGCAAGTGCAGTTAGTTAGAAGAACTGAGCTGAAAAGTAAAATTGTTGAACAGAATTAGTTCTGTTCTCACTCAAACCAGGACAGGCATGAGCATGAAGTTGAATGTATGTTTAAAATAGATGATGTTTAATATTTTTTAAATGCAAGTTTGGTGTTTTTTCCTCAAGAAATATGTATGGAATTTTTTAAACAACTTTTGAACAAATAGAAAGAGAGATAGAGATAATAATCTATTAAATATAAAGTCTTTGAGTTAAAATGTGCTAGGCATAGAATGTGAATCTGAAGGAAAGTTGAAAATTGAAGCATGAAAAAATGAGGAAGTACTTAGCTGATTTCAGAAAAATGCTATATTCACTTTCATGGAATTTGAGTGGCCCTGCCCAGGTTTTACTTACTTGATGAAAGATTATTTTCAGGAATAATTACATGGGGAAGAAGGACAAAAGCAGAATGTTGAAAGTGATTCATTTGTAGGAACAGTAGTGGCCTGCTGGGTGAGTGATTATGGTAAGTTATCAGTGACTTTGGCCAAGGAATAATAGCATCCTATTCCACACTACTCAACCTGCAATTTTGAAAGAAAATGTAATGCATGCATTTGTTAAGGAAATGTAAATGCAGGTTTGATTTTGTGATGTGATACCGTCCCAAGGCTCTGTGCTGTACTTGCCTCGCAGAAAGGCAGAAAACAGCGCGCATCCACAGGATGGCCTAGGTACATGTCATACTTCTGTAGTGTCAGCTGGCCACCCACTGTCTACAGGTGTCCCTTCTCTATCTTGTGTAAATCAAAGCATACATCAAGGAACCAATGAACTCCGGCTGCAGGTTGACATTACTATTGAATCCCTTACGGATGCTGAAACTCCCAAAGCACAGCTTATGCATCGAATACTTGCTGTCATCTCCTGCTGAGGATCTACACTCAGATACTTGTACATTTGTTACTCATGTATGAACTCTGGACATATGTGATACCCATTATGTTGTCTTCAGCATGTAAGAGCCTCCAAAATCTGATTCTGTTTTTGAAGTGTATTCTCAACAATGCAACCAACTTACTGTGAGCACATCAGATCTCAGATTCAGGGAACTGTTGCCTATATTCAGCCTTATATTTCATTGCCTTGTCCAGGATGTAAAAGATGTGGAAGGGATTAGTTGCTCACTACACTTCTCTGAAAAATGGAGCACTTTATGTTAAGAGGAAATTTCATCCCTATGAAGAGCATAACTTTCTCCAGGGCTGATCTCACACTGGAATGAACTCTAGAAATTTAAAAAATCCCCACAGACCTCACTGCCTTCTGCTCCAGTTGCAAGGCACTGTTCTTTGACCCCATCCTCTCTAATGTAAATATTTAACAATATACATATGTCAAAAGCAAGAGCGACCACAACTTTGAAACTCTACCAAGCAAAGCACAAGCTTTTCCCACAGGGAGTGAGTGAGAGGACACACAATATTAGTGATGGCACTTCCTGTACAACTGTAGGTGTTTCTCCATACGTAGCCAGACAGTACCGAGTGTGCCTTAGGAACCAGTGTAGAATAAATAATACAGCAGTTTTGGGTTGCCTTTGGGAGAAGGTTTAGCCCCGAAGCCAGCTGTCAGCCCAGCCTCCCTTGCACTTGAATAAGAAATGGAGATAGTCCGAGTTACAGGCAGCCTAAATCTTGTGTCCATATTACCTTGGATCTCATAGCAGTCTAACCATGTGGATATCGCATATTTACTTCAGCTTTATACTTGAGGTTGTAAGACTTGTGATTTAGCTAGTATGCCATGCCACTCCATGTTGGTGGCAGAATTTCAGGTATCTGAGTGCACTACTCGAGGAATGTGACAATTTTTCTGTTGGTACCTCATCCGAGGTTAATGGTCAAGTTGATAGCCTGACACAGGCTTTTCCAAGCCATATTTCAAGACTGAGATGAACAAGTTTAAGAAATTGCTCAAATAAATAAGCAAAAGTATTAAATCTTGGAAATAAGAATTTGACAACAAAAGCTTTTTATTTCTGCCTTGGAATACAACACTATTACTTTTTTTCTCTCCTTCCCACTCCTTCGATTTTCCAGGTACCACTCAAATTGCCCATAAATCTTCGACTCTTAATTTAGAAAACAATCTCTCAATCTCCACCACCTCCTAAAAAATAGTCTTGAAAAATGGTAACTATTTTAAACATCACATTATGGGTTTTGTTCAGCTTTCAGTACTTGTGCTACTGAAAGCACATTGGGAAAAAAAAAAAAAAAGAGAAAATTAAAGTAATAAAATAAAAATCTTAACTGTGTTTAGATTTCTCACAACACATTAAACAGAAAACACATATCACATTACACCATTAGATTAGCTGCGATCTGCCAGTTCTACTGAAGTGCTACCACCAACACACAAACTTTTGTCCGGTGATTGTGAAAGGTTATACCTGGCAATAAAACTCCTGGTATTTTTGAAATACTACATATGCACATGAAATACTTGAGTTATATTCCACAACCCTGTGATCATACTTTTAGCTGTATTTACAGGAATACAGAGGCTGTTAATGGTGATATGGCTTCTAATGGCCCCTGTTCTATTAAATATACAGAATCACAGAATGTTGGGGGTTGGAAGGGACCTCGTAAGATCATCTAGTCCAAGCTCCCTGACAGAGCAAATTCACCTAGATTAGGTCACACAGGAATGCATCCAGATGGGTTTTGAATGTCTTCAGAGAAGACGACTCCACAACCTCCCTGGGCAGCCTGTTTCAGTGCTCTGTCACCCTCACTGTGAAAAAGTTTCTCCTTATGCTTACATGGAACCTCCTGTGTTCCAGCTTGCACCCATTGCCCCTTGTTCTATCACTGGACATTACTGAGAAGAGCCTGGCTCCATCCTCCTACACATACACATAACCAATACAATAACAATACCTAAGAGTTTATCTGATTAATTGTGGCTTGTGTCACACAATTGGGATAGATATTTCAGGGAAAAAAACTACCAAAAAACCACCCCACTTGTCCTAACTCTTTTATCTGAGAGATTCTATCATTACAGGCGATTTTGGGGGGCAAATAACTATCTTCTTCCATCCATGATTTGTGTCTCTACTTGAGAGGGAAAATGTACATAACTAGGTCTCAGGCAGTTTGATAAAAAGGTAAATGCAGAAGCCTTTGGCTATCTGAAGCTGGCTGTTTGAAACCCACCCCTCAGCCCCCGGCAGAATGCACACAGGGGTTGAGTCCAACCTCCTCTTGACCCTAAGGGTTGTGTAAAGTGCAGAAGTACACTGCTATAGCATTACTATGGAAGCACAAAATTATGGTCTTCTTGTGCCAGTTCCATTCTTATCATGGTAAAATTCTTTTAAGGGACATTATTTTCACGTTTGTTTTATTTTTTTTTCCTTTTGCAAATATTTGAGATAAAACCTGTGTTAAGTAAACTATTAATGGATCAGTGGCATATTTTTAGGAATGACCCCTCTACATGTGATCACGATGGCTGAAGAGAATAGCTGGTGCTCTGGTTACATTATGATGTTTTAAAAATTCAAAGGGAGATCCCATCAGAAACAGTACTCCTTATTCACTTGTGCTCCCTAATGGCAACTTTAAATTCTGTCTTCTCTATTGTCTTTGCTAGACACACATGGCTTTGTGCCTTTGCCATCAGTGTGTATTGTGCCAGTGAAATGCAGTCAGTGCCTAATGTGCATTTACAGAACTTTCAAAAGACTGTTATATACATTTCTCTTCTCTCTCTCTCTCTTTTTTTTTTTTTTTTTTTTTTTTTTTTTTTTTTTGTGGAGGATATGTGATTTCTTCTATCAGTGCAGCAGCTTGTGATGTGATAGTACAATGAAACATGAGGCCAGTAGAGCCAGATACCTTTTTCTTCGTATTGTGTTAAGGGTATGAGCCTTCTTTGATGTTGGTAAAGTTAATAACATATAGAGATATAAAAATCAAGTCAGTACTCACTGACTAAGAAAGTTGTACTAGACTCCCTTGCTAGCCTTGGCTTTTACCAACTGTTCTATTTCTATAAAGGAAAAAGCTTTTAGAAATTGAGACATAAGTCCTTTGTTTGTACAAATTCCTATACAATATGTGGAAAAAAGACCGTATGTTCACTCCAAACTTACACCATCTTTTGGCCATGTTATAGCACACAGAAAGGTGTCTTGAAGGGAAAATCGCTATAGCTGGAATCCCTCTAATCTCTCCCACAGAACTCACAGCAAATCCAAACTAAAAAATCAACAGAGACGGGGGTAGAAAAGCTAATGCCTTCTTCACTCTCAGTGGACATTGTTTTTACTTTGACATATATCTGCATTTTTTAAACCTGAAGAGCACAAGAAGAATTCTTAGGAAAAATAGATTCTCACTGAACATTGCCACAAAATTCAACCTCTAGGCTAGAGAAGAAACAGCAGTGTAGTAATTTTGCCTTTTTTATACCTGTTCATGATTTGTTTCAAATATGCTTCTAGTTTTCTAAGTATACACACTGCTCAAAAATCTAGTGACAAAATAGTTCTTTGGCTGTTCAGTTTTTAGCTGTTACTAACAAAGTTGTGGTTTGTTTGATTATAGGTAGACCACATATTTTTTTCTGTTCCTTTATTTTAGGACTAACTACTAGAATAAATTGACAAAAAATTCAAAGTTGTTTTTCACTGAATATTTGCTAGCATTTTCTTGTTCTGTTCTATATCATTTTGGGTAGTGATGTTGATTATTATTATATATCACATAGTTTTTAATGCATCATACAATCTATTTGATGCATTACTTGCAGAGATTGAAAAGAGGGGTACAAAAATGTTTCATGACTCCTGTAATGCATAGTCCTGAGTACATTTCTGTTGCATTATCTTTATCTATTTCCCAAATAGAACACAATTCTGTTGGCCAAATATGTAACAAACAGTATTTAAAAAACCCTTGTCATAAATTGCAATGTGTCAAAATGTGTATTGAAAAGGTTCTTGATTAATTAAAGACTCTTCCTATGTTCTGAGAATGAGCCTGAGCCTTGAGACCCACTTTGCTTCTTATCTATACTTTGTAAATGAGGGCTTTTGCTTAGTTTCAGATATAAATTTTGAGCTTGAGCCAACTTCAGAGTAATGCCCATTCCTTAGGTCAGCCTACAGTATCCAAAGACAGTAATAAATGCGTAAAATGCATAAAGCTGTACAAGGGAATTTGTTGTATTCTTTTGCTGGGCTTTTCTGCCACCCTAAATTCAACACAGACCTAGCCCAAGAACATGTCAAGAGAAGGTTGAGAAGAGACTTAAGTCCCTATCTCATCTTTTGCATTCATAGCTACTTAACATTTTTCAAGGCTACTTGTAGCATGTGCCTTCACAAAATCTGCTGGGGTTTAAATTACAGCCCTAACCAGAACAGGACCATACCAGCTGGTATTGCACCTTAATTTAAGTATGGATTTTAATAAGGAGATAATAAAGTTAATGACTGAAATGCAACCATGAGTATAATAACATATCCTAACAGCTTTCAGCTGACCATCTCATATTTGTTTAAATGGTTGAGGATTAAAATAATCAGCATAAGGTAAAACAGACCTGTCCATAATATGTACCAGCACAACTAAACAAGGACTAACATACCATGTATTTATTAAACTGTATAATAGTTGTCCTTCAAAAGTCAGCATTGCCATGTATTTCTCTATCTTTTATCCAGAGGGCAACATAACTCTGTAACTGGGAAATGCTAAGCTTTTAAAACACCTAAGAATGAGAAGACATATTACTATGATATCATATGATGAATGGAAGATGTGATGCATCCCTCTTACTGCATCTGACTGCCAATATTATAGACTTACATATATTAGCAAATTAGATGATAGTCTTAAAGGACAGCTTTCTGAACATTGCGTTTGTATCCTGGATATTTATAGGAAGTATGTTAGTATATAAATACCAGTTTGCTCCGGCAAATACAAATGTAAAACTGCTAAAAAAAATGTAATTTACATTATTATTTTGGCTAAGTATCTGAGAAATAAACCAATCCAGATTAGTTTCCTTGCAACTCGTATTTTAATGTCTGTGCCTCTTTTCTAAAGGCCAGCTCTATTCATGTAAATGTCCCATGATCTGAATTGCATGCAGCAATCTTGAGGGGAGAATATGTATTTGGCACCATTTTCAATGATCAAGACACTTTACATGACATTCTTGTTTAAATGGCATGAAAATCAGAGTTAAGTGCTGTGTAAATGGGGGCAGAATAGAGCCCTTTGTATCTCATTTTCCAACTGCCTGGGATCATCTGGAGGTATAACCACTAAATCCCCCGAGGATATGTCTCCAACTCTCTCCCTTAACATGCTGTTCCCTGATCACATTGGAAATCCACTCAATTTAGATTTAATCTCAGCAAAATCTACCCAGGACTTTCTTTCTAAATTTGCAATACTAGCTTTTTGGCACTTTTTTACTTGGGCTATTATTATGTTTAGCTGCATTTTTTAAGTAGACATCCTCAAACCTGCTTCTCTGCAGGGGCACCACTGCGTGTCAGAAGGGCAGGGGTCTCTAAAAATTAGAAATGAAACTCTTGGCTCAGCTTCCAACACGGGAGCATTTGCTTCCTCTGTCACTGACTGCTGCAATTCATGTTAGGATTGTACTTTCTCCCTGCCTTACTTTGCTTGCCTAAAATATAGCCGTAATGTTTTCCAAACATTTTTTTATTTACTAATCTTTCCAAGTTAAGGCTCTGCACTGCATGGAGCATGGTGCAGCCATTCTCCCCACCCAAAAAGGAAGCTCTCCAAGCTTCTAATGAATGACTACAGCAAATTTACAAGTAAAAAATAAATGGCAAGTGGAGAAAGAAACAAAGACAGATGGATTTATATAAATTCTGCTTTTGAAGTGTTGGGTTGTTGGGTTTGGTTGTTGTTTTGTTTGTGTTTTGTTTTGTTTTGTTTTTTTTTAAATTGTATAATTGTAAGCAGTAACCAGCTGTAGTATTATTCTTCACTGTGTAATCTGCACAGTGAAATGTAAACAGGGGGTCAGGCTCTCCTGTGGCCATATGACCCTCTCAGCAGGAAAGGGGGTCACAGAGAGAGGCTCTGCACGGAGAAGCGTACAAGGATATTCATGAGCTGGGAACTTTTGCAGCAAAAAATAGCTTTCCTGCATAGTCAATGGTGCATAGCGTTCAGTTTAAAAACCCTTATTAAATTAAGAGGAGCTTTCTGCATCCACCAGCCTTTGCTGCTGCTGCTGCTGCTGTGTGTACTTCCATAATGTTGTTGAGAATACTGGGGCTTAATATCAACTTGAAGGTTCAGAAAAATGCAATAACATTCAGATACAACTTGATTACTGGCAGAACAGGGATACAGAACATGAAAACTGATATGTCTGGGGAATCTAGCTCTTCTGAGTCTCTTTGTTCCTTAAAAAAATTCTTTCTTAAAAAATAAACGTCTATCTATATGTATATATGCATTCCTTTGTCAACACAGGAAGATGGAGGGATTGGCAGCCAGGCATTCTTCAGTATGTTAATTATCTAATGTTTTCTGTTCCTAAAAATTCTTTTTCTTTCTTTTTTCTTTTTTTTTTTTCAGATTAAAAAGCTGAGCGCATCTCTTGTACTATGATCATAGTTCTCATGCTGTGTATTTAATACAGTATTTTTTAATTCACAAGCATACTCTTTGTCATTGCTACAGTCACTATAGCTCTGACTACCTTTTTGTTGTGGTTCAAACATCTTTTCCCTGCAGTATTTTTATGACATAACAAACCTTTATTTATTTATTCATTTATTGTTTTAAAAACCAACATAGTTTTCCACCTGAAATACCCGTTTTTACATAACCTTGAGATGCCTATTCATTCTTTCTCAGGAGGAGTTCAGGGGAAAGGTGCAGCACCCCTCTAAATCACAAATGAAATGAGTTTGTTGGCTTGAATAGTATTTCTCCTTTCAACCCTCCGCACATTTCAGTGCATTCCATTAGTCATTGTTCAAATGAGGCTGTTCTCCGACCCCAGAGGCAGGGGAGGAGGGAGTTTGGGGTTTAAATGAGTTTGCTGATCAGTACATAGAGGCACATTGTTTCTCATCTTATATTTTGCATGTTCTGTTTACAGACAATAACCCTGGTTCCTAGTACCAAAATGTTTCAGGTTTTGAGCATACTGTATGTTTGGTGCAGCTAATTTAAATAAATGACTTTCACATTTAAGCAATTAAACCTATAATTAGCACTGTTTGAATGAACTAATCAGCTAATACCCTATGACACACGGTTCTTTTTTTTTTTTCTCTAAATATTTTTAAAGGGAAAGGAGAGAGATTTCTGAAAAATTATAGGTGATGCAGTAAAAAAAAAATATGCTTTGATTCATTGAAATTACAAAACAACACCACAAACTATTTAGACTGATGTTCTTCTTTTGCCTTCCAGGGAATGCAGAATTATGCATACTCATTTCCTCTGAATTCAGAGGAAAAGACTGCAATAAACAAAGTAGCAAATCTTTTTTAAAACAGGACAAACTTCTTCATACTGTTGTATGTTATTCAAAAATACCCAAACACACTTTTAGAGGTGCTCTGTACTCACTGGATTTTGAAACGTGTGCATACATCTAATCCAGTGGTAGGAGAGCTGCATAAGCCATACCCCTGGGAGATTCTGACTGGCAGAATGTTAGCTGCTCTCAATAAGATGGAAATTTATTAGAAGGAAATTATCCTGGTGTCCTCTGAAAAACAGCACTTCTGATAAAAATCTTGTTCTCTGACAGCAGTCTAACAAGATACATTTGTTAGCTGGTTTTGTTCCTTGGACTCATCTGTTAATTTTAATTTTCCTGTTGCACTGCTATGTATTTACGTTCTGAGGCAGACATGATCTATGTGCGCTCAGCAGAGATTGAGATGTTGGGAGTGAGAGGGTACAAAAGTTTAGGAGAGTGGTAGGGCTTTTTTTTCCCTTTTCCTCTAGTTGAAGTGAAAAAATGTCCTTGCCTTTTTCTAAAAGCTTGAATATGTTAGAAAATTTTGTGCCTCATTGAATCTGTGTTACTATAGATTTCTATTGCTACATAAATATGTATAATTTATCATATAAATTCTTCTTCAGCTTTGTTGTCCCTAAATGTCACAAGACCACACATAGGCAATAGGAGTCACACCACATACTAGCATTTAACTTTTATTTTTTCCCTAGAACAGCATCAAATGTCTTCAGATGCTGAAAATGTCTTGAACACCCTTGAGTTGTTCAACTCCGCCTATCCTTGCTGCAGCTGCACTAAAGATGGGATTCAGGACCCTTCTTTCCAGCTTAATTTTTCTTGGAGTCTCTGTCTCATGTGAGGCTCAGGCTGGAAGGTTTTCAAAGAAGGAATGTGGATTTTTAATGAATGAAGCTGGCATTGGGAATCCTTGCCCCGGCGTTATGACTTGCCAGAGCTAGTAGGTATATAGCGCACTGCTCTTGCAGAGCAGAAAGCATGGCAGGAACATGGCAGACAGTCTTTTTTGGTTATATGGCTCACCAAAACTTAAGTGAATTGGTTTCTATTCCCGTGTGATAATGAGCTTCTGAAAGTGCTTTTTCATCTCCCAAGCTTAAGATAAGAGCTAGTTTAGATTTTAGATTATTTTTGTCAAACATTTTGGAGAGAGTAGGAAGAAAGGGGTTACAGGACAGTGCTGCCTTATCAAAGCTTTTTAAAAATAGAATGTAGGATTGTTGATCCTTTCTTTTGCTGGAAAGTTTCAGTTCAACAGGGAATTTTTTATTTTTTTTTTTTAGAGAGAAAGAGATAGTGCCACCCTATGCAACAAATACTGTGGTGTAGGGAACATTCATAGAAGGTCTGGGTTTGAACCATCATGTTCAGAGCAGAAACTTGCACCTCAGGATTTTATGCTCGGGCAAAGGATTTGACTGCCCAGTCATTTCCCATGGTGATAGTCTTTCTACCTAATGCTTCCAAATGTTTCCTCCAATGTGGACTGAGGAAAAACATTTTTTTTGGTGAAGCTTTAATAGATAGGAAAATTATTTCTTCCTTGGCTCTACTTCTGAAAATCAGGATATAGGTGTCTGAAGCACTGATATTTCTCACTGTAGATGAAATCTGAAGGAGTGGCAGATGATCAACAGCTCAGGGAAATCACACCCTAGCTATTTGAAGTTGAGCATCTAATCACTGAGGCACCCCCAAACTTGAGGAATTCACAAATACTAGCCTTAATCTTGCTATGCTTCAGAGCCCATACACAAAACAGAAGCTCTTCTGCCCTATTTTCTAACAGGGGAGCTCATCACTACTGGAAGAGTGGCCTCTACTTGAGACACATACTATACTGCTGAGTTCCTGGAAGTAGCTCATGAGAAAATAGATAATTTCTTATTCAGTGCCGCTTTTGGATAAAGTGTAGTGAGTATTTTATGATAGGGCTGGCAAGGTTCACACATGTGCTGAGAGATACCGAGTTATAAATACGGTCTTCTTGAGAACATGTCCCTACAGGAAGAAACTCCTGAGTACTGATATTCAGTAACAGCAGAAAGGAGGTGGTCCCACAGGACACTCCACAGGGATGTGGTCATACTTGCAGAGGTGCCCTGGAAATCTAAACTATGATCCCCCCATGCTTCTCTTAAGATGCAGATCAACCGGACCTTTTCTTAGTACACATCTGCCACACCTTTCAAAACCTGATAAGAAAAATACTCTAGCTGTAGTTTTACAGATTTGGCTTGGAACAAAGTGGTTTTGCTACCAGGAAGCTCATTATTTCTAGAGCAGAATGAAAATGTAGACTTCAAAGCTATTTTAATATTTTTTTTTCTATGTAATAAGCTCTGTATGATATAAAATGATGGTTGTTCTGATTAAGCATTGACAGCCATTACCTCTGAATGCTATTCTTTAAATACCAGGAAATATCCAGTTAAAGCAGTTTTTGTAACATACCTAACTCCTACACAGCTCACTAACCTTTCACTTTGTTAGGGTCTACACGTCTCAAGTGCTGTTAGCACAATTGACCTCATGCAGCAAAAATTATATCTGCAAAAAAAAAATCTAAATACTATCCTAGTTGGTTCAAAGTTTAAAATTCTACTTTGAAAAGTAGAAATGTTATTTTCAAAACTGTTCTGCGTATTTTTTCTATTCATTGTTTCCATGGCAGAGCTGAAAAACTAATACAGCTGTGTTTTGGGTGGTCTGTTGTATACGGCTGTTGGTTTTGATTATTACATTCAACACCCTCTTGGTATGTGTTTCGCTGTCCCACTGTCTCCACACAAATAAGGAGTGGTGCTGCCTCCACCCATTGTTTATGTAATTGCTCTGTTTACGAAGTGGGAAACCTAACTTCTTTGCTGTCTTCTGCTTAAGGGGTTCACATGTCCATACATTGGTTCCTAGGAGTGTGCCCTAAACACTAGGTTATAGCTTAGTATTTAAGAGGGCATCACTCTGCCCTGCATTCAGGAAAAGTCGTGGAACCAAACGTAGAACATAGAAGAAACAGCATCATTCAATGTCGAAGTAATAATGACAGCTGGCTGAGATGAGGACATCAGGCTTCTGCTGGTCTGATTCAGTGTTTTATGTTGGACCATCATCAGATAAAAAGAAAAAAACCTAGGGGTATAGAAAGAAAGATATTGGCTAAGGTATTGTTGACCTGATTTTTAAACATGCTTTTATAAAGACCTACTGCTAACGTCACCCAGGAAATACATACTGCATTTGCCTGAAATATACTGCTTAGTGTAATGGAGACTAACTTTCAATAACATGTGTTTAAATGTTTGCATTTGGACATTGCTCTGCATGACGTTATTTATTAAAGGTTTATAACTCTCAGAACAGAATTATGAGTAGTTAAAATACAGACTGCTGCCTGTAAGATACAGGCATCATTTGCTGCAGAAGATGGGAAAACAAAAGCGTTTTCTTGGACTCGGTATTGTGAAAGTAAGTGATTGTAGGTGTAAAATGAGTGTTTATCTGTATAAAATGGCAGTTGTAAATATAGTGTGTCTGAGCTGACTAGCAGAACGCATCCTGTCCCATACAGCAGCTAGCAAGGATCAGAGTAAACAAAAACTGCATTGTGGCCTGTTCTCTCCTGCTTTGCAATTATACAGCATTTGACCTTCTGCACCTGAAGCAAGACCTTGTAGCCTAGCCATAAAAAACATCCTTTAGAAACCTGCACCTTGAAGTGGGCTTGGGGCAGCTGAGACACATGTACCTGGAATCAAAAGTAACTGATGCCTTATGACAGACAACAGAAAACTTTCTTATGTGATAGATTTCTCCTTAACTATGCAGTTTCGTGTGGTTTTAATTACTTGATGTAAGTGTTCCCATTTTATTTTGTTTTTCTTTGTCCAGTTTTCAGCAAGAATAGGAAATCTGTCAAGGCAGGATTTTTAACTCAAATCATTATTCAAATCTTTGGATGTTTTTCTGAAGCTTTCTGCATGTGTGTCTCCAGGTTAGTTTAGGCAATATCTTTAAATGATCTTCTTTGTATGTAAGATCATCAATCTTTGATTTAAGATGGAATCACGGTAAAAGTAAAAACAAAATACAAATCCAGGACAGTATTTGAGCATTATTTAAGGGAATTAAAATTAAGATCAGTTCTCAAGTAGGAAAAATGTGGAAGATGGGGCACAATGAACAGCCTTTTGTATGCTAAAAATAAATAATAAAAATCACTGAGCTTTCGTATTCATGAGAAACAGAAATCTGTAACCTACTTGGCTTAACAGTAGAACAGGAGTTGGTTGAGCACCTGAATGGACATAACTCTGGGTTGAATGGGGATGACTACAAGAAACACAGATCATGTTGTGAACACTGTTGCCCCTTCTCTTTCGTCTGACTCTATCCAAGTCTTGAACACATATTTCAAGGAACTGCGACCTGAATTCAGATGATTGATCACAGTAGCAGTAGAGTAAACTTTCAGTATATCTTCACATTGACAGTGAACCTGATATCAAACTTTAACCTGCAGCACTTTGCTTTCCTATAAAATAAAAATATTCTGTCTTAAATCACCGCCTTTTCAAAAACATAAACAAAACCAAAAAAGAAAAGGAAAAAAAAAAGCGCTAACTTTTTTTGACTGGCTGCACTGTTTTCCATATAATTCCCATTTTCTTATCTCTGATTTCCCATGCACTCCCTCTTACCTTTCCTGATCTCCCATGAAACCCTGGCAGAATATCAGCATATCTGACAGTTTCTTCTGGGCTGGCTGCCATTACCATATTTTATGTACTTCGGGGTTTCTGTGGGATTGATGACGCACAATACATCATTGGACTGCTGTGACCAAACAAGGTTTGTGTGCTGCAGCTTCCCCTAGCATTTTGCCAGAAGTGCTGAGACCTATCAAGGGCCTGAAGAAAGATGAGTAAATGTTAGTGAGGGATGGAGGAACAGCGTTGAAACAGAGTGGATTTTGTGTAGGAGGAGAGGTCTAAAAACAGTGGCAGGGGAAGAGTTAGTAGGTGTTTCAGAAGTATCTGAAGTTGAAAGGAAGATAGAAATATTCTCATTCAGGATAAGATGTAAGGAATGGGTTATTAGGAGGAAGTTAAATTGGCGATTGAATCTAATGGAAGGAAAAAAAAAGTGAATTTGGATTGGGGGAATGATGACTGCAGGGCACAATGATGGTGAAGAGGAAGCTTCATTAGGATTTAGTACAATAAGTGTCTTTGTATCTATGCCTTTGGCTGAACTGAACTACACTTTCCAGCCTTGGTGAAATTGTCCCTAACTTTGGTCCATGGCTGTACAAGGTTATTAGTGTTACCCAATATATGATGAAGATTTACATCTACACTGCAGACAGGTGCATTTCAGGATCCCATGCAGTGGGATCCTTGCAGTGATGTCCTAACCCTTTGTTGGGAAGACAACAGGGCGTGCTGTCTGCCCCTTTACTTCACTGCCAGCAGAAGAACACGTGGCTGCATGAACTGCCATGTATAACTTTAGAGAGCAATCGGTGTCACAGGACACACTGGAGAGTGTATCTGCCTTGATATGTGCTGCCAGATTCCTCTGATCCGATGCTTTTCTGGTACGTGTAGGAATGGCAGAATATGATTTGAGAAAAATAAGCCTATGAAAATGCCATTTTGAAATTAGCAATAAATGATGTCAAGCTGTATACATGATATATGTTCCTAGTTTCTTACAGGAAACAACATTAACTTAAATTTTAGGTTGTTAAATTTCATTTAATACCATCATATACTGTAAAAATCTAAGAGATAGCTGGTATAGTCACTCAGCTCACTATCCCTGTCTCCCACTTCAATCTCACTTCTTGCCTTTTCATCTCAATGAGCACTCTTTTTGAAGAATGATTATGGGAGACGCATGAAGAAACCAAACATATGCAAATAAACATTTTGGAAGAGGAGGCAGAAGTGGCCTCACTGCCACACACTGAGCCTGCAAGGACAAGTGTCATGTATCCCTTAGTAAAAGCTTGTATTTTCCCTAAAGTGGCAGGTGCTTGCTTTCACGTTAGACAAGAAATATTGTAAGGTTTTTCCAGTGTGACTCAATTTGATTGTTTTGAAATTAATGTGAATTTGAATTTTAGAGTTTTTAAAGTATCAAAGGCTTAAAATTGTGCCATATTGAACACATTTACAATTAAGACCTTCTGGGAAGTGTGCAAAAGATAACAGTGGTATACATACAGAAACCAGTCTGGACAAATTTTCAGCAGGAGAACTTTATTTTAAAATGTTTCCTCTGTACCAGTTAATAGGCTTACCTATGGGATACTTCAAAAAAGTATCATTGCCTTTGACTTACTTGCAATCAGATGTGCTCCCTGAAACTACATAGAAAACCTTGAGCTGTGAAATGGAAGTGTGACTGCAGATCACATACAAGCTGCCTGCCATCTACCTTGCAAAGGGAATGGAAGCAGCAAGGAGACAACCCATGGACATGTTTCTCATAAACTCGACTACACATACTGATCATATACTCATCCTGATACCCTCATCCCATTTAGCTTTTTTATTACTCCACTAGAAAACTGTAAGTGAGCCTAGATATGGCTGGCAACACTTTTGTCTGACCCATAACCCAAAGAAGTTCTGAAAATCTAAACTCAGTTCATCAAAATGTGAAATGATTGGATTTAAATGTGGGGATTTTAATGACAGATTTTGGCATAGCCTTAACTGAAGGCGTGTGAATGCCTCCTTTGTTTTGATCTCTATGTAACACGTATTACTAACTCAGGTGCTATTATAATGTATGTGTATACATAAAATACAAAGGTTGTATGAAGACTTAAGAAGATTTTCAGTGCTCATGCTGTTAATGTAAACCAGCCTTATTATGTTCATAATTCTCTAGCTGACTAAATATCCTTTTTCACACACTTTCATTTACCCTTCCCCCCCAATCTTAAGACTTTACATTTAAAAGTGCAAAAGCCTAGAATGTTCTGAGTTAGAATTGTAATGCCCAAACTCAGTCCGAGTTTGTCTCAGACTGTCATATCACATAAATGTCATATAACAGAAAGGATGAAGTGGTTTTAAAATAATTGACATTGTTGTGCTACCATTTCAGCTAAGACACAGGGAAGTTCGTTTGCAGGTCCTGTGGTAATTTTACTTGCTTTTTGCTTTTGCAAATTAACACAAATGACTTGCTGATTAATTTAAAGCCTTTTATGTTCCCTCCGAAATGTCTATCTTTATTGGATTCACATCTGTAGTTTTATTTAACATGAACCAGATGTTGAAATCAAGGCAATATTTATTAGGATGCTTGCATTGAAGAAGGCTTGCTACAGACGTGTTGTGCCAGTTCTCTGGGTACAGTGTCAGGCAGAAATAAAGTATGCTGGACATTTTTTTTCAGTTCCTCTAACTAGAAACAAAGCTTTCTAATCAATAGCCTTCAGACTTCACAAGCAAAAAGATATGGACAAATGTACATACAATTCCATACACTGTTGTACTTCATACACATAACATTGTGTTGTTAAAACAGCAGGTTGTTAATATCCTCGTAAAAATGGGTATGCATGGCTGCAGAATCTGTGTGAGGAGATGATGCTGGGAAGGCAACAGAGAGCAGAGAGCAGAATGCACTCTTAGAATCAAAAATCAAAGCTAGCAGTGAGTGTGGAAGCTCTGAGATGCAGCTGCTGCCATTGAGCAGCTGGCTGGTGGAGTCCTGTCTTGGTGAGAGGCCACAGCTCCTGATGTGAGCAGAGTTACAAGTCAGAGGAAGCTCAAATCTGCTGCTTCTCCAGAGATGTCAGCATCTTTCCATGCTCTCTGCAATATGTGCATGTCGAACATGTTTAACATGCGTCTGGTGTGTTTTAAAGACTGAATTAGATACATGGTCACCTTTTTGGTCACTGTTTGGATATAGGTCACTGAGTATAATGCCCGGAAGGTATGAGATGTAGATGGAAAAGAATCTATGACACTGAAGAGATAAAGATTTATTCAGTATATATTTTGCTTAGACTCTATTTTTCTGTGCAAAATCATTATTCACTAAGAGGAGAGGCACAGCCAGTCTTTCGCCCTCATGAGCTGGAACATTTTGCTCTTGCAGCATAATCAGATTTTCCAAGCAAAACTCCTGGTTATTTCAGTCACATTTATGCAGCCGTACAAGGCCTTGGCAAAATTCAAGCACCGCAGAGCATGGTAACATTTCAAAGTATAAAATTTAAATCAATAACATATATTAAAATTTTAAAGGTGAAATTAAAATATATATATATTGTCTACAAAATACGCATACATACAAGTAACTGATTGCATTTTTTCACATCTTGAGTGTACAGTCTACAGCAGTGTAGAGAGTACCTGCAAGAGTGATATCCAGAATCTCAGTGGATCACATACAACATGCTTTCATTTCCTGGCAAATTTTGGCTTGTGTTTTGCAATAGCAAACATTTAAGCTTAAAGTAAAATCTTTATAAAGAATGGAGAATGAGTTAGAAACATGAAATAAAAGATTCTAGAAAAATCTGTGTAGGAAATAATATTTTCCAATATACATTTCTTTCTGCTTTTGCTTGGGAGTTGGTATTAGAATAATTGACTAAATAAACCGGAGTAGCACTGCATGTTCTGTACTAAGGTATAACTGTTGGTTCAAAGTAACAGGGTGAATGCACTATAGGCTTTGGTGGGAGCTTAGCTCAGTTATATGGTTAAGGCCTAATTACAAGATCCAAACTGCGGTCAATTAATCCCAACTTGGTACCAGGCACAAAATTTCTCTGTCCATCATTCCCTTTCATATCAGTTCTCCCATTTGTCCATCACTTGTTCTGCTGAGTACGTTATGTCTGTGCTGTGCAAGATTCAAATACAAATCCATAAGCTATAATTTCCTGAGGTATAACTGCATTTCTGCCACTGACTTCCTCAGTCATTCATCTCTCCCTTAACTTCCCAACCTGTAAAATGGGGAGAGAGACCCATATGCAGGAAGTTGCACAGTTTTGTCCTAGTGCTAATCACCACAGAGTCTGTATGAATGTTTAGAAAGTGCTTTGAAGATGAAAATTGCCAATGAAGTGCTAAGGATGATTATTATAAGTTAATGAATAAATTTCAACATGTATTTGATTGCCAGGTAATTCAGACGGGAATCACCAACCCTTCCCTCTCTTCGAAGAAGAAAAGTTGACAGTCAGCTAGTTGCTAATTAGCACTCAACTGAAATGCCTCCAAAGCTGAGTGCTCCCAGTTGAGTCCTTTAAAAAGTAAGCTTTCAACTAATTGAAATATGCTGAAAGTTGAGCAGTGGGTGAGGTGTGTAACAGGTAAATCAGTTTGGTAGAGTTGGGTATGTAGAAGGAATATTAAGCTTTTCCAGGTAGGGGCTAGAACTTCTGGGCAAAATGCTAGCCACAAAGAGTGTCTTTTTACATATTCATGTTTGTTCCCTTTCTGTGGCCTAGTTTGTAATCTGTTGCAGACGGGATATGCTGCCATATATTTGTGAGGACAAGTGAAGGAGGAATGGTTGCTTAAAGATTGTTTTGAAGTTTGGAGCTGCTTATTTCTTAATATACTGAGGGATGGTTATAATGATTCTTGCTTTGGACAGAGAGACAAGAGATTTTGCATAACGCATTGTGTAATACATTAGAGATAAGTGACTGTGCCACCTGCATTTAATTCATATTTAGCTCATCTGTAAGGGAAACTAGTATATCAGAAAGGGGCTTGGAATCTTCAGGTCCTTACCTCTCTGCTGGTTGTCTAATTTTTTTTGCTGGACAGTCAGGCTTCCAGACCATAGTCTGCTCCTGTAGCCTCCCCACCACTTCTTTGGGTTTTGTTTTTTGGCTGTCTGCCAATGCTATAAACCACAAGAACTGTCTTCTCTGCTGCTAAAGGCTGTTTTCTTCCTCAGCTGCTGGGAGATGGCTGCAAGAGGCAAAGGATAGGAATTTCACCCCTTTCTTTTCTCTGCTTGACTGCTCTGGATTCACCATCCTCAGCATCAGCTCTTCAAGCTTTCTTCAGAGAAAACAAAGTCTGCTAAACTTGTTGAGCACTTTGGGTGAAGAATCTCAGTTGCTTCAAATAGCACATACCAGCATTAGTCTCCAGTGATAGTCCACCCCAGACTTCAGCAGCATATATTGGGATGGGGGAAAAAAAAAAAAAAAAAAGAAAAAGCCAGAAAAAATGCATAGAGAGAGAAGCTACCAAGGCAGGTATTCAAAATGGTTAATGGAAAAGGACCTCTGTACTCTGAAAGGGCCTATGGAGAGGTATGGATGATATGAACGAAAATGGGAGAAATAGAGTGAACACAGAAACAAGGGAGAGATGGAGCAAAAAAAAGACAGAAATGTTCTTGAAGCTGCTGGATTCTGGAAAGCAGCCTTTGTGCTGTCCTCAGAGATGCAGTAAAACTATAAAGTATATAAAATCTCTGGCATTTTACTAGCCTGGAAGATGATCTGGCTCCATCAACGGGCAGGTATTCTTTGGTATCCTGAAGGTATTGCAGCCCAGGGAAGCTCCCCTGGAGGTCAAGGGCTGAATATTTTGCACCTGAGGCCTTATCCTCTCCTCCCAGCACTTCATGGAGCTATTTCTCTTGACAAGGGTCCTCTCTTTCGGATCACAAAGCACTTTGTAGCTACAATGCCCAGGTGTGATGCAGGGGAGGTGGAGGTCTCACAGGTATACTGCCCACTCAGGGTGCCACACCAACAGCACAGTGAGGAGCAAAATGATGCCTCTACTGCTTAAAGTGTAAGTTTCTTGTGAGCTGAAAAGGCAGACTCTGCAGCTGAGAGCTCCTACAGACCAGCATCTCCCTGCATTAAGGACAAAGGGAGGATACTTCAAATGCACTGAACGCTGCCTTACCACAGCTTAATACAAGAGATAAGTCAGTTTGTCTGTTATATCTTAGTATGTTTAGAGGGCACATCACTGTAACACCAAGATATGATTTGCACCACTTTGTCTCACGTTTTTTTCCCTAGCTCTGCCTGCTGCAGGTGCTGTGCAGGTACTGTATGGGTAAAGCAGACAGACGGCTTGGTCAGAGATGGGCAGGCTCCTGAAAGACTGCATTCAAATGTGCATTCATAAAGTTCCAAGATAAAATTTAATATCCATTTTGATTGCAGACAAAGACATTTTTTACACTGAAGAACTAAAAATATTTTAAATCCCTTTTGTGTTATCATCTATTCACAGGTACTTCTAGCATCATTGGTGAGTGCTGGAGCTGTAACTCTAAATTATTGGCATTAGATAGGTGAAGAGAATTCTTAGACTTGTCTTACGCATCAAATTATCATTATATATAATTTACACAAGGTAGGTTTGAGTTTGCAAAAAAGCCCGAAGCATTTAAAAGATGTAAACCCTTCTTGATGCATTGCAAACTCTGAAACACAGTTGTTTTGGTGGGCCCCACTTACAGATTTTTAAAAAACACTTTCTGATAAAAATATTAGTGTCATTTTTTAATGACAGAAAAGGACAATTATCATGACCAAACCCCCAAAAAACTAGTCTACATGGAAAATGCATAGAAATGTATAATGAGCCCAGCAAATATTTTTAACAATGGATTAAACAGATTTATTCAGTTTCCTGTCCACAAATTGTCTGCAAAAGGACAGTGTTTTCCAGAATATGTTTTTTATTTCAATATATTAATATTTAATGGAAACAAATTACAGCTTCTAGATTTCTTATAAATTGCAAGCATCTGGTACACTCTATTCTATAGCTGTAGAAATTAATGGCAGTATTCAGTTCTGAAACCTGTCAAAATCCTGTGTTTGAACTCAGCAATCGAGCATATATTACAGATGATAGGTGGTGGTTCATTGTGCATCCCAACTTCTGACAAGCAAATTTCATTTAGTCACTCATGAGCAACCATAGCAAAACAGTTTTGTTCTTTTAACTAAGGTCACTACTCCATCAAAAGTCTTCAATCCTATCTGTAGAAACAAAAGACAGTTTGAAAAGGTAGGCTGTTTTTTTTTATTTTGTTTTGTTTTGTTTTTCATTAAATTCATGTTTACTTGAGTATTCTCAAGAAATCTCATTTCAAGTACCTCCAATTTTTAGCTCTTCATTTGCTGACAATCTTTAAGATCAGTCTCTCCTTTCCTGTCTTTTCAACAGGTACAAACCACCTTAAATGTATTCTTGTAAACCTGATTACGGACAGAGATTGAACAGTCAATGCATACCAAGGATAAATACAGCAATTACACCTATTTACAGTTGTATCTCTTTTCTGCATTATTATTATTACTAAGTGGTTATTAAAAATAGCGCAGCCTTCAGAGCTGCTTTGAGTGCCAGCTTGGCAAACCGAGAACGGTGCCTTGGTTGCATTGCGGTGCCTTTGGCAGCGCTGTGTTACAAGGCTGGTGATGCTGCTGGGTGGCATGGCACGTGGCATGTGGCACGTGGACCTCCTGTGCCAGGGGCTCCGGTAATAGTCACAGAGAAGGCAGCACCTGATCATGTGCCTAACAGCCTAACAGCAGAGAAGGATGAACAGATGAACAGACCACTCTGGTCCATTCCTTCTTGCTCCCTGCTTGTGGCCTGGAGGAACTTTCTGCTTTTGTTTTTTGGTCCTTCTATTGTAGCACATCTCAGCTGCTCGTAGGCACTGTGGGTTTCACATTAATGGGCGCAGGGAAAGAAGCACGCTTCTGCTCCACCAAATCCATGCTTCCCCCTGAAATGAAGGCAAATTGTCTTCCAGAGCTTTCAGAGTGGAGTCTTTGGCTAACATGGGTCCTTCTGTTTCTGCCCAGGAGAGGGCAATCCGGCACTCAGACATCAGCCAGCTCAGCACACCATGTCTTCAGACTCCTTGGGGTGTCAGGGGCCTGTGTGGTTAGCTCCTGGCTAGAGGGACATGAAACTTGGCTCCGTCTTGGCTGGTGGGGTCTGATGGCACACCTCTACCCAGCTCCCTTCCTCAGCTGGGAATAGCAGGCCCATGTCCCAGTGCCTCTCTCCTCTAGTGTGCCATCTTCTTTCCTGCCTGGGTGCAGCATCCAGGCAGGGACAGGGCGAGCCTATGTGGTGCAGAGGTTTGAGGACCAGGTAACCGAAGTGATGTCACAGTTCTTTCTTTCTGGGCTCTGGTGGTGGGGCTAAGGCTCTCTGCTTTGAGGCACCATGGCATTCAGATGTGCACATGCCCATGTAAACACAACCCCTGCATGCGCTCTTCTCACCTGGTTGTAGCCATGCATACGCAGGCACAGGAGTATACTCAGGACACTAACTAATCTCTTCCACTTGTTTTCTTCCACCTCTTTTTTCCTTTACTCACATTATATTAATTTTTTAGATTAAGGAATTTGTTGATTGTCCTAAATCTTGGGCCAGATGTTTGCCTTTGACCCCAGAGCTGCTTTGGGTAGTGGCTTGATGCCAGTGGTGAGGGGATTTGGAGCAGCCCGGGCAGTGGGGCTGGCTGCCTACCCCCTAACTAGCACACCTGGAGAGCACAAGAAACTTTAAAGGCGGCAGATCCAAGTGGGAATAGGGGTGACACTGTCAGGATCCCTGTAACTTTATTTTCCTTTGATTCTACCTTCTGTTTTACTGTTCTGTGCATCACACTGGTCTCGATGATACCAGGCAACTGGAAGTGCTGCTGGAGCCTGTAATTAGCAGGTTCCTACCCTGGGACTTGGTTCTTGCTGGTGAGCTGTAGGTGTGTGATAATTTGCCAGTTAATCAATGAGAATTATTAAAATATGACTGCATATTTTTGCTTTGTGCTAGACCCGTATACAGAAGCTCTTATATGGGGTATGTGAGAGGTACTTGGGGTTCCCAATCATAAAGGCAAATCCTACTGCTCTTTCACTTTCATTACTCTGAGTTTGTCTTTTTTTTTTTTTTTTTAATTTTAAAGCAACTTCTTCCTTTCCCCAAACTCCAGCCAAAATGAAAAATATGAATATTACTGCCATGTTTAATGTCTTGAAACAGTGAATTTTAGCCTGGTCAAAAAGTCCTTAAAATGAATATAGTTTTCAAGCTGTGCAAAATTCCACCATTTTATTTAAGTAGGTGGTACTTCTGCCATAAAAATTGTGTATATTAGTGCTGTAACCCTGTTATTTTTCTGGTCATTTGGGGTTTAGGCTTTAAAGTAGCCTTGCTGGGATCTGTTAAGAGTACAAGGTAGACGCAGGGCAGATTTCTCCTAGGTAGGCAGAGGCTAGTGCACCCTGGCAGAGCACTGTCACTGTCATTGCAGTGCTATCGAGCCAAACATTGTACACGGTATTTATTAAACTCAGCACCTTCTGTGATGGTACTGGAGCAACAGCATAGCATAGCTACATAGCTGGGGAGCATTTAAAGAAAGACGTGAAATACCCCATGTATATTATCTGTTGGCTCCGTGTTTACTGACAGGAGCTGTGGGAAGTCTATAAAACAGCTCAATACGTCACATCTTATGGAAACTGTTATTCCACAAGAGCGTACAGAAATAGTTCTGCTAAACAGCAACTGGTATGTCAAAGATAAATTGTGATCTCTATCAGTGGTCACTAGAATAAAAGGATGAACTGTTGTATTTTATCCTGAAAAGAGAACTCAGATTTGCCAGATTTAGCCAAGTGACAGTGAAACTAGAGTTTTTCAAATTTGTCTTAAATTATTCTTATATTCAGTCAGGGTCTAATTAATTTTTTAGCAGTGGGTGAACCAATATTTCACTCAAATATTTTTTTGGATTATTACATAAATTTAGAAAATGTAATGGTGCGTGCCTTGATTTCCCCATCTGTGAAATGGGCAATCCCACAGCGTTCCTGCGAAGCACCCCGGCTGGGAACTGCTGTGACTGGAGCTGATTGTTATTCTCTTAATCATATTAGTTAACTAAATCTGCTCCTAGAGTGGTTCCATTTGCTTGAATGAATTTACATCAGAGATTAATTCAGCACTGTTTATTGTTATTTTTACATTTATTCAGTACTGTAAATAATGCTGATACTTTACAGCTGTGTATAAAGATAGTCTGTGCTTCAAGGACTTATTTTGGTACAGGTAATTTGAAGGCTCCCCTCTCAAACCTTGCACTTTCCCATGTAGCAGATGAGCCCATTTTGTTTCCTCTGTATTTTGAGGACTTTTCGTTCACGTGGTATCTGCTCACAGCACTTTCCTGCAAGTATGATTCAACAGATAAAGTTCATCCTTCACCTCCACAGGGTGATTACCTCCCTTTACCTCCCCTTTGCCCTCCCCTCCTCCCTCGGACGTCTACCTTCCTC
>JANIJG010002045.1:104258-132636 GCA_024611175.1 Megaceryle torquata | reverse complement strand
CGCCCCCGCGCCCCGCGGGCGCCGCCCGGAGACCCTCGGCCCCCCCTGTCTCCTGCGGCCCGCCGCCGCGGGGTGCCTGGCCGCCGCCTCCCGCGCCCTGCTCCGCCGCGGCCCCGGCGCTCGCCCCGGCGCCCGGGGTGATGCCATGCCCCGCAACCACGGTGGCGGGGAGGAGGGCGGCTCCGCGGGGCTCTGGGTGAAGAGCGGCACCCCGGCGGGCATGAAGGATGTGGAGTCGGGCCGGGGCAGGGCGCTGGCGAGCGCGGCGGCCCGCGGCGACGGCCTGCTGCTCCTGGGCACCAGCGGAACGGCCGCCCCCGCCGGGCTGCGGGAGGGCCGCCGCGGGAAGCACGGCGCCCGCATGAGCCTGCTGGGGAAGCCGCTGTCGTACAGCAGCGGGCCGAGCTGCCGCAGGAACGCCAAGTACCGCCGGCTGCAGAACTACCTGTACAACGTGCTGGAGCGGCCCCGTGGCTGGGCCTTCGTCTACCACGCCTTCGTGTGAGTACCGACTCGCTTCCCTCTCCTACCGTCCCGTCCCCTCCCCTCCCGTCACTCGGGCCGCCGTCCGCACCTGCCCCCGGCCAGAGCCGCACCGCGCGGCGCGCACCTTCCCGCCTCCTACTCCGCTCCCCGAGCATCGCTGCGCGGCCGGTGGCCGGTCCCCGGGGAGCAAAAGTGCCCCGCGAGTCGCGGCAAAAGTGCCCGTCAGTCACCAGCAGAGGCGGGGGAGCCCATGCCACCTGCGGCACAACGCTCCGCGGGCGAAGGAAAATCCGCGCAGCTCTTGGTGGGAGGTGATGCAGGGGAGGCTTGGTTCACCCGGCAGAAAGAGCCGGCGGAGAGCACGCCGGGGAGTACATGTTTCCCGGGCGCTTGAGGCCGCCGGGTTGCTCGGAGGACAGCTGCCCCGCTGGTCCCGAGTTTAGACG
Source organism: Megaceryle torquata (assembly GCA_024611175.1). Classification (NCBI taxonomy): domain Eukaryota; kingdom Metazoa; phylum Chordata; class Aves; order Coraciiformes; family Cerylidae; genus Megaceryle; species Megaceryle torquata. The sequence goes on along the minus strand of JANIJG010002045.1, from coordinate 131,704 downwards.
GTACGAGGGGTTGCCGGCCTCTCCCGGGCCCCTCCCCGTGGCGACGGGGCGCGCTGGATATGCCGACAACACCCGCGGTGGATGCATTTTGCTTCGCGGACAGCGAGTGCTGCGCAGTTTGAAACGCGAGCGCCGCGGAGCCGTGCGGAGCGGTTCTGCCTCCCGCGCGGCGTGTCCGCCCCGCGGGGAGCGCGGGCGGTGGCGGGGGCCGCGCCGCCTGCCCACGCGTGTTCTCGCCGAGGGACGCCGCGACCCAGGTGCGCCCACCTGCCGCTTTCGGCGCCGGGGCCACCCCCGAGAAAGCGCGCAGTGACCAGTCCCTGCCTGCGCTGACAGCCCGCTCCCCCGGTACCTGTCAGTTCTGCGCTTTTTCTTTTAGCAAGTGCCTCCTCCTGCCGCCCTCCTTCTGAAAGAGCCGCTGACTGAAATACACGTCCCGTGGTATTGCTCAGTGGAGAGCGGTACTGTCACACCGCGCTGCAGACTTGTGCTGCTTTACTTAGAGAGGATGGCCTGGGAGAGGTGTGTGACTGGGACCTGAGATCTCTACTACTCGAAGTATCCCAGGGTCAGTGGTGTTCCTTAGTTCATCAGCAATCCCCTATTTTTTTTACTGGTAATATTCTGGGGAAAGGCCCGATTCAGAAGCCTTTTGGATGGCTGAGTAAGGCATGCAATACAGTCTAGCAAGGAGTCATTGCACTGGATCATAGTTCTAGATGAAAATGTTGCGATAAATTACAGAGGAAGGCTGATAGGCATTACTGCATTGAGAATATAATACAAGGTATATAAGACAAGGTATTTCTATCTGACTACTGAAAATATACCATAAATAAATAAGAGCATTTCATTGCTGTATTCTAGGCAACTGTATTTCCATGATAGTTACAAGAATCAAGGGAGCAGTTACAGCAGCTTTGGTAAAAAAGCGACTGTTCCCTAAAAGCTGTTTGATCGCATAAGGAGTGCTCCTCTCCCAGCAGCAGGGGAGTCTCCAAATCCTACTTCAATAAAAGCTTTTGTAAGGGAAAAAAGACTTTGTCAAAAACACGACAGGCTGATTAATAAGATACTTTCTGTATAGATTTATTTAGTAGATCAAAATTCCTATAGATAACATGCAGTAGAAACTTACTTGATGTTACATTTTATTCATTAAAAGGGTTTTTGTCCACTTAGAAGTTCTTTCTGCCCATTGTCTCTGTTTTACTGTGAAAAACAACTGTTACACAGCTTGAACTTTCTTCTTGGAGGGCATTTGTTTGGTACGTTTTGCTGTTTGGGTTCTTACAGGTGTTATCTTACAGTGTTGATGGATGTAAATTAATGTTGTGGGCATGACCAAAGTATTTACTCTGAATTATCTTACTCCAGTGCCTGTAGTCCCTATACAAAATCTGTAAATTGTAGTTTTGGACCTTTCTCTTTGAGATCATGATGAAAATAATTAAAACAATTAAAGTTCAAGTTGGAAATAAAGTTGAGAAGTTTAAAGCTCGAAAAAAAAAAAAAATTCCCAACAGAGTGAAGTCATGACACAGCAGCACTGTAAACAAGGAAGATTGCCAGCTGCGTTTAGATAATTGCCTGCATAGTAAGAGTGCCAGTTTTAATTTTTAATTGCAAATGGCAATTTTGGCAGCTGTAAATGCCAACATTATATCTTTTATCTGAGCATATCTGTGTGAAAGAGCTTGAAATATTAATATAAAGGCACCTAGTAATAATATTACCTTTAAGGATCTGTCACTGATACAGTGTTTAAGGTGCATGTGAAGTTCCATTGGATTTCAATTTGCCAGACATCCTCACTGCCAGTCTATAAATTATTTTAATGTATTTATATGATTCAGATTTGATGACTGCCAGGTATTCAGATAATATTTTGGTGTTTCAGGCTCTTTTTTTTTTCCAGCCACCTGATCAAATACCATTGCATCTTGGAAAACATACTTTCTTAAAGAAGTAAAAACAAAACCAAACCAAAACACCTCCAACTATTTGGAAAAAAAAAAAAAGAAAAAAAAAGTTTTGACACAAGTAGCTTGGAGTTGCGAAGACATTACTAGGTACGTGGATGAGGTGTCTGCTCCTACCTCTGCTAAGCTATTCTTGACAGTTGTGGAGCCTGTTATAGCTCTGTACTATTTCTGTTACAGGAATAGGCTATCTGGAGTGAGACCTATTGTGTAGATCATTGTTTTCTTGGATTGAAGCTCACTCTGATATGCAGTAACATAAGGGTGGTTTCAGAGTTTCAAAGTCTCCAATGTAGAAGTTTATTTGTTTGCCTGTTTGTTTTTGAAATATGAAGTGGTGAATTAAGAATCAGTTACAAATAAGAAACCATCCCTGCGGTTCTATTTGTCATTTCCATGGGGAAAAACACTTTAGAGCTGAGAATTATCCACAGCGCTGTCTTCTTTTTTCCTTTTAGCTCTTTGAAATAAGAGAAAAATAGGCCAACTACCTGAGGAACAAGTGTTGTGACCTCCATTCAGAAGTCATTTGGTCAGTTTATTTGTGAATATAAACTTGCCAAATACTGGAAAAGACAGCAAACTCAAGCTACTAGAGGAAGGATTTGCTCTTGAGCAAAGGCCTTTGACTTTAGTATGGTTGTACTGGGGAGTAGAGACACAAATTACATGTTTCTTCTCTCATTTTTGTGCACCTCGGTAGCTCTTTACATAGAAGCCTGAGTTAAAAGTCTATGATCTTTCCTTCAAGATTTTGAAAAACTGTTTTTCACATACTCCAGTTCTGTTCTTAATCATTTAGGAACACTGAAAATATGAACACTTAAAAAATCAGAAAAGAACATTCATACCATTTATGAGTAATGAGTCAGTAACTTAAAGTCCTGCTAGTAAAATATTTATGCCACACCACATCACCTACACATGGAGCATGTGCATGCTTAATGCATGCATGCCTACATTAAAATCCTGTGATATTGTAGCTTTTCAAAAGCATTGTCTTGGGATGTCACAGGATTTATTTCTGTTGTTATGTTGCTGTTTATTTAGTTTATTTTGTGTTGTTTGGTGTGATAAAAATGTATAGATATCACCTTATAACGATCAAAGGGGAATTCCAGATTTGTTGCAAATTTAACTCTGGGTTTCATCTCTAGTTGTCATAAGGATTTTGTATTATTTTTATTCTTAACTGACATTCTGAAAAAGAGATGGCATGAGACCTTTAGAAAAAAATACTGCTCTATGATACTATTTATACTTGTAGGCTATAATTAGTTGCGTAAGTTTCCTAATTTAACATGTTTGATTTACTTCAGGAATAAAAGTTTCTTTTTCTTACTGACCTCTTTGTAATATATTCCATGAAAAAGTCTTCAGTGTTTGTTCTGGGGATGTCCTTCTCTTTACAAAGCCACCACCTTTTACTCTGGAAGCTTCTGAATCACAAATTGCAGGGCTGGAGGTGTGCACAAGGGCACTATCACTTTGCATGACCTGTAGTCATAGGTTTCCACTGTTGACCACTGCTGGAGATAAGATACATTGCTGGATGAATTTAAGAGCCTATATGATGTTCTTCTTGTTCCTTGAGTTACTGGTGGAAAAAAGCTGAACAATTATTTATTTTAAAAAAGTTTACTGATGCCATCAGAGATGTGACTAGCTATTTTAGTTTTGCAGATCTGCTGGAAAGGGCATAGCTTACTAATGATCAGATGGCTATTGAACAGCGGAGTCTTTGCATGTGAACTAACAGTGCTGCACCGTACTGTTCCATTTATATAATTAGGGAGTTTTCACATTCTGGTTAAAAAACCAAACATGTGCAACAGCCTAAATACTTGTTTTTTTCTCCTGCTATCAGAAAGTAGGAGAAATTATTTTATCTTTTTATTTTATTCATCTCAAGGCATCTAATGAACTAATTCCAGGTGTTCTTTGGTTGGATTCATGGCTTTCATCTTTCCAAGCACCATTTTGGTTAGAGTCTGATATTGTTAGGATAATAATAGATTTTTATATGCTTAAAAAAAAATAGCAGCATGATATTTATAAATAACAAATAATGTGGTTGACAACATAAAAGATGCAGCAGAGTAAATATTACTAGGTGCTAAGGAGCTAAAAATTTGAAACACTCTAACACCTGTACTTCAGTAGGCATTTTCTTTCAGGGAGTGACAATGAATGATGGTGGACGTTTAGATGCTTGTCAGTATGAATCTGCAGCAGCTTGATGCATCTGAAGCAATTTATTATTCTAATTGTGTGCATGTTTCTCACCTAAACGTTGTTTGGAAGGGACCTTTGGAAGTTTCCCAGTCCAACTGGAAGATACACTCTTCCCAGTTGTGTCCAACTGCGTTTTGCTTAGACAGGTTTTAAGCTTCACTGGATGGAGGTCCCACCTTCTTGCTGGGTAACCTGCAGCTCTGCAGCTCTCACTGGTTGAAAAAACGGGAATTGGCATGGAGAGGGAAGGAGAAGAGAGCCAAGTTGAACCTCCCAAGTGGCAATTTATGGTCATTTCCCCTTTATCATCTGGCACTAGCAAGAAGAATTTGGCTTCTTTATCCTTGTAATTTCCCTTCAAGTAGCTTTAGTCTGCTGCTAGGTCACCTGTTAGATCATACTCTTGCCAGACTGAACATACTCGGCTCTCTCAACTTCTCTTGAGACCCCTGACTATCTTGGTTGCTCTCTTGCATCTCTTCCAGCTTCTGCACATCCCTGTTCAGATGGGGGTGCACAACAGGGTGCCATAGTGTGAGGCCACTTTGAGTAGAGGAGTGCTGGCCTTACTCCTCTAATGTAGCTCTAGCTGTATGCTGCTTGCCTTACTCTGATGAGGGCATGCTGTTGGCCTGTACTCAGCCTGCTGTGTGTCCACAAGAATGCTGAAGTCCTTTTTGTTGGGGCTGCCACCTAAACAGCGAGTTCCCAGCCTGTATGGATGCATGGGATTATTCTGCACCAGATGAAAATCTCTGCTTTTCTCTTAATTGGTCTTCATATATTTTTGTGTTCATCACATCCTGTATTTTCTTGTGGTATCTCAGTCACTTCTACACTGACCAGAGAGGTGGGGGGTACAAGAATCTTTATAACATTTGCACTTTCTCTGTGATTGGCAGAGAAGATAAAATGGTGACCTCTCTCCTGGTGTTAGTCACGGACAGCAATCCTCTTGTGGAAGCCTGTAACGGACAATAAATATCTAGTTTCCCTTTTCCACTTTTTGTTATTGTTTTTGTTTGTTTGGTTGGTTTGTTTTTTGGTTGTTGGAGAGCTGTTGCCCACCTCAGGATTTTCAATAGATAAGTATTAGGAATGTTTATCATGGGATGTATACTTACCTTAGTAAAATAATGTTTCACATTTTATTATTTGAGGCTTGGCCTACTCATTTTTCTCATTTGTACTGGCCTTATTTTCTGTCTCAAGAGCAGTGAGTGATCCAGGGGAAACAATTAATTTGCCATAATAATCAAAACTGATCCCCAGTCTTCTAGAAAGGAGAGAACAAAAGGCTTTCTTTGAGAAAGTCAACAAAACCTGGATTGGGGAAAATTCATGCACGTAGACTTTCTTCTATTTATCATAAGGTTTATTTCTCATATGGGATTAGGAATTGTGTAGGGGAAGGTGGATGGTATTTTAGATTAGCATTTGGGGTTCAAATATCTAAGTACATGTCAACCTTTGTGAGCAGAGTCTTCAACTTTTCTCAATCTTAAAGCAAGAAGCCACTTAAGATCTTTCTTTGTAATTATCTTTTTTTTTTTTTCCATACTTTTTCCCCTCATGTAAAAATCATGCAACTAGTGTTTTATTTGGGGGTGAAAATCCTATCTTAGATCTGTTTTTCTTGGTGTGCCAGTCTTCACTGTGACATTTCTCATCTGCCTTATTGAGTGTCTTGTAGGATGTGGGCACCCTTGGTAAATTTTCTGTGGTCTCATGTGATGTAAGAAGTTGCCTGAAATTACAGGTTTTTTCAGGAGTTAGATGATGTATGAATACATAATGTGGTATTAAACACATGTAGTCTTAAAGGAGTAGTTGTTTTAGAGCATGAAAAAAAAAAGATTTGAGAAAGGTTTTATTTGCTTATAAGATAGTATTTTTGTGACAAATTTTCAGAGTAGACTCTAGATGATAGCCCAGTGAGCTGTTTTTTCCCAATACTTTTTAAGTGTCTGTGGTGTTCGACTTTTTAAAGCAAAAATAAAAGTCATGATGTCTAGACAGACTTGATGTTGTTCCTATGCTCTAAATATGACTATATGTTTAATACCTATTTACCCTGTTCTGCTGTTGTTGTTTGCATCTTTAAATTTCCTGACTTGGATGAGAATACAGTTGATTTAATATTTTTGCAATCATTGAAAATAATTTCTAGCATCAACCAAATGGAATATCAATGATCACTCAGTCATTAATAATTATTTCCCTATTCATGAGAATAAATATCATTAATATATTTACCAATACAAGTTTTGCATAATAATTTCAGGGAAAGGGAAGAGCACATGGTTTGTAATTTTATTAATTTTATGGAGAAAATATATAGAAGGAAAAGCTTTTATTCCTAGACATTGCAAATAAAACTCATTGCTGTATGGTGATTGTTTCTTAATAATTCAAAGGTAAAACTTAATTGCCAAGTGTTTAACATTTTACGTGGTTGATATTTCTATTACTATAAACGTCTGTTGAAAATTATTGAAATTTGCCACAGTTTTAATTGAAACAACGTGAGTCTTCTGGACACAGGTAAAATAGATGGAGTAGAAAGCATAAATAACATTATCTAATGAAAAATCTTAAACATGTATGCATAATAGACATAATTTGCTACATTATTTCTAATGAGGTGGATGCTTACTCTTACAATAACTGTTGCTTTTTCCTTTTGCAAATCGTTAACATAAAAGAGCATGCATTCTTGGCTTTTTAAATTAATGATGATGTATTGAAATTCACTTCTAAATAAATATTGCATAAAATATACTGACTTTGGGGGAAATTTTTTTTTTTCTCCTTTCTTGTTTTCTCTGAAAGAATTTTTTTTTAAGTTTGATTTACAGATTTCCTACAAGAAAGCAGATGTAGATTACCCAAGAGATTGCCAACACAGGTCAGCTAAGGTAGAAATTCATCATCAGTAGACATTATCAATTGGAAAATAATTTTAAGCAGTTTGCACTCATGTGCTGAGTAAATTTCCTTTAAAGTTATTAATTAAAAGTTCAAAGGCTGTCTTACAGGTCAGCTGCATTTAACCAAGAAATATTTTAAAATTTCTGTTGAGCATTAGATTTATCTTCTGATAGCTGTCTGAGTTGCAGTGTAATTGTTTTACAGGAAGTTCAGTAAAATATTCATCATTTTAGGCACTGAAGTGTAGTCTCAGGCAGTGTCTTCTACTTGAAAGACTATGTGATTACTTCTTCATATATACAGTCTGGTCCAGTAATTCAGTGGACACAGTCCTCAGATAGATATATCTGAATTTCTCTGTCTGGCCTTCACTCAAGATAATCTTCAAACATAAATATTTTCATTAACAGAGATGGGCATAAATAGGTATGCAAGGATTTTGTTGAAGAGTGAATGATTTTCAAAGGCATGGAGTATCTGCAGCTTCCTTTCATTATTCTAGTGTGCATTCAATGGGTAATTCACTTTTTTCTCCCTGCTTGTATAGAATGAAGTTTAACAAATGAATCATGCTCTTAAACTGATTAGAAATAATGAAGAAAGGAAGTTCTGTACCTGCTCACTTCTTGATTTAAGCAATATATTCCTGTTTGTCTTGGCTTCCTTCTTACTTTGGGACTCCCTGCTTCTACAAAGCAAACATATTACACCTTTCAAGATTTCTTTAGAGTTTTAATTATTTTATTTTAGTCATACCTGATTATCACATGGTAGCAACAGACTAGTGCCAGGAGCCAAGAATGACCAAACCAAGAGAGGAAAAACTTTCTGCCTTGAGAGGGAAAAAATGCTACTGAACATATTCAGATGCCTCCGTACTTCACTAGTGTCATAGATTAGAGCATTTGCACACACCCTTTTGAGGTCATTCAGTCAGAAATAGCATCTAACTTCTCCTAGGGCATTAAATTTAATTGCTTTGTATGGCCTAAGCTTATCCATAATCATGGTATCTGAGAATTGGCCATTAGAAGCAAATGCACAAATCTTCCTCATCCAAGCACTTGTGGCAGGAGTGCACTTAAAAATTACTGCTGAGGCCTTTTTAAATAAGCGTAAGGATCCTGAAATACTTGAGAAGGCCTTTTGTGGGAAAATTAAGATGAAATACTGTTTTGGATGCGTTTCTCCTAAGTAGTGGGGGTAGAGGGCCACTGATCCTTGGCAGTGAGCTTGGAAATGTAGGTCAGTCTCCCCAGGAGACAAGTCTGTATCAGTAACTGCATCTTTTCAGTGACAAAACTGCCATGTCATTGGAGAGCGACAGGTGATGGCTCAGTCAATGCTGGCATGGTGAGGCTGGAGCTGCATCTGCACTGCAGTGGGGCTGAGGAGCAGGTGATGTCCTTTTCCCTTCAGGTGGCCTAGCAGCAGAGAGGAGGTACTGCTGTGTTGCCAGAAAATCACAGAGTGAACTCATCAGCTTGAAAAACTCTTTTACATCAAATAAAATTATGCTGACTGAGGTTAGAAGTAGTCTCTAAAGTCACTACGAAGAAAGAAGTCTCTGTTCCTGCTCTTGCCTCTGTGCAGCTGATACTTTATCCTATGGAGTCAGTTTTTTTCACACGTATCGGGTGAGCCATTGCCACAGGAAGAAGCATGGTCTTTCTCTTTGCTGCTGTCTGCAAAAGGATGCATATAGGCGTCAGGAAATGTAAAGCATCATGTGAATGATCTCCTTGCAGGTATCTGTGCAACAGGGAGGAAAGAAGGGCCTGTGCTGAAAGTTGGAGGATTTTTCTTTGACCTCTCCCTCAGATCCTTCTGAAGTGCACTTGGAGGCAGAAGTTAGAATCATAGAATTACAGAATCATTTATGTTGGAAAAGACTTCTAAGATCATTGAGGCCAACCATAAAACTAATACGGCCAAGTTCGCCACTAAACCATGTCCCTAAGTGTCACATATACAGATCTTTTAAATGCCTTCTGGGATGGTGACTCAACTACCTCCCTGGGCAGCCTGTTCCAGTGCTTGACAATCCTTTTAATGAAGAAGTTTTTCCTGATACCCAGCCTAAACCTCTTGAGCAACTTGAGGCTGTTTTCTCTCATCCTATCCCTTGGGAGAAGAGACCAACCCCTGCCTTGCTAAAAACTCCTTCCAATCTCCTTTTCTCATGCCTTTGTCCCCCCATAATTGTTTTTACTAGAAATATTAGTTAAATGTTGGTTTTTTTCAAGGAGAATCCAGTACACTTGCTGTGCAACTATAGTTAGTTGGAATAAGTATGCGTGCACGTAAGTGATTTATTCAATTGCTAGTCATTTAATCTGAGGATGTTTCTGTCTTTGAGATGTCCCAACTGCCCCAGTAGACTGAAGATGAAGCAGAAACTGTAATTTTTTGTATAATACAACAGTTTGTTCAAACAGATGTATTTCTTTCCCCTGAAGTTTTGAAACAATAGATTTTGTTTGGTGTTTGGAGATACTGTCTGGAAAAAAGTTAACCTTCCTCAAAGGCCACACTCACTGCTGCCTAAACTTGGTGATTTGGCATCTGTAGATAATCTGTTCGCTGGGGTACTGGAATTGAGAAGTAATGATAGACAGGTTAGGGATCCTGAATTATAAATACTCTGTGGAAGGAATTTTGATTTTCACCCTGAAAAAGCATGTAGACATACTTTTTAGTAATATTATCAATAGTAATTAGAAATCGTCAAACTAAGCATTCATAAAACCTCTACCTTTTAATTGTGCATGATGGCAACAACCCATCTAAATTAGAGATGTGTTTATAAAGCTTCTGAAATTATACTTGAGAAATTATTCTATGGAGAGAGGAGGGGCTATCCTGAAATCTTCAAAGCTGCTGCAGTATGCGTGTGTGGGCACTGTGCATGATGTTTTACTGTTTGGAGATATTATGTAGGGAGAATTATGGTGAGAGCATTGGTGGAATTGCAGAGGCAGAAGTTTACATCTAAATGGGAACAAAATCACTGAGGTGAAGGAGAATTTATTAATGTCTACTTGACTGTAACAGTCCTTAACTGATACTGAATATTACTTTCAGGTTAGAAATGTGTTTGTCTTATATTAATAATATGGTTTTAATTAACATTTTCCCTCTTTTATTATCTGTTTTCTGCAGAGAGAAAGCTGAAGTACCAGTGTGAATCAATTTGTTGGATTTATCTATAAATAAAACATGGTATTGATCTTTATATTTTTCTTCCATTGAGGTCTTGACCCTGTGTGCAGACCTGAGGAAATAATCAGTAATATTTTACTAAAACATGAAAATTTTATTCAATACCTGACTGTGTTTCTAATCTCTTTTCCTTTGGTAAATGGTCATGTAAATGTCCTTGCTGAGACTGAGCCTCAGCTGATTTATTCCTATCTGGGTCCACTCTCTGCTAGAGCTTGTTTAGCTGCTTTTGAGGGTCATTTGATGAGAAGGGATGCAGCTGGTCAGCACGGGGCAGCCCAATCTCTGACCTCCAGCATGGCCACCTCTACACTTGGAGGAAAACCTGTGTAGGTGCATCTGAAATTGCAGCACTTCTGAATACCCTTTAGCTCAGGGAGAAATACAATCCTCAGGGACCTTTCCTGCAGGAAAGAATTCAGTCAGTCTTATTCCTGTCCAGGGAATTTCTCCTTGAAACCATAGCTGAGTTAATGATATCCATAAAATATCAAAGACATCTAAGAATATGTTAATATTAGATTTAATGCTGTTATTGCTGCTATTCATTAATGGGAAAGCTGGAGCTGAAGTAGTTGTACCAAACTGAAGTGCCATATCACACCAGTGTCAGAAAAGGAGTATTTACTTGGAAAAATCCGTTGTATCATTTTGCTCTCCAGTATTTTTTCATCTGCCCATATCTGTAAATTACCTCACCTCAATGAAAGGTCATGGTATTCTTTTTGGCTTGCCTTTATCACCAGCTTTAGGAGTTAATCATAAATAATACAATGGACAGTGAATGAAAACTCAGATATATTAAGGTAGCACAGTGACATTTCAGATATGATCTATATCTGGAAGATAAAATTAACTATCAGAGTGCTCGGTATTTAAGAATTAGGATTTTATGAAATTTTGATTGTGTTTTTCAGCTTTAGTAATCCCGGGTACTCTTTTTTGTCTTGAGTGTAGAAGAGGCAAATCTCTGTGAAGAATAAAATGAAAATGATCCTGGGTAAAATGTGAACAGTTGTAAAGATTTTGAAGTAATTTAGAGAATAGTCAGTCAAGAGGTCTGAAGTGTATTTTGATTTGGGGAATGTGCTAAATATATTAGGGAGGCCCACTCATCTTCCAGTACCTACATTTAGCATCCTGCAATGAACCAGTGTTTGCCTTTATCACAGCCCAATGTGTATCACAGAACTGTGTCTTAAAAACACACAGGGTATCTGCTGTATTCAGTATGTTGTGATAGCTCACTAATAAAGTTCTGTCTTTCAGCCTTGTCTTTAAACATGGGGCATACTGTAATGGATACATGACATTGGCAGGTTATGCTGTTTCAAGGATGGACCTGGGGATTAATTTCAAACAGAGGGCTGCCTTGCCTACCTCTAGAGGGTGTGCAGGTGACAGCAACAAATCACTACACATACAGTTCATGCTGTTTTCTGGCAGGAGGATAAAACTGTATCTCGTAGTCTAGCCCTGGGAATTGCTGGTTATGTCTTCTAAAAAATCATTAATATTTTTTGTTTGGTTAAAGACAGTAATTGATGCAGTGTACTGGAAAATTGTTAGAATACCTTGTGAAAATGATGGTACACACAGCTAAGCTCTGCAGAATGTCATTCACTACTCCGTAAACTTATATTGTGTAACAAATGCAGGAGACTCAAATTCATGATAAATAATACCAAATGTTTGTATAAATTTTGTTGTTGGGTATTCTAGCTACCTAACTATCTGTCAGTCTTAGGTGCTCTGCAAACAGTGAAAAATCTTCACAGAAAAGATCTTGTCTTCTCCCTTGGAATAATATGGAAAGGCAACACAATGACATTGGTCAGCATCGTAGGCAGGAATGTCAATTTTCTCCCTACATTTTTCTAAATTACCACAGACAACAAAGTCACTATCTTTTATTCAGGATGGTAACCCAAGTGTCATTGTTGAGATGGACCTTTATCATTCCTTATATGATTTCTATCTGCCTAGTATCTCAAAGGTATGACCTATCTGTCACCACAATTCAAACTCTTAATATTTCAGTTCTTGCAGTCTCATGTCTGATCTCAGCAGTATGCTCTGAGAGCTCATCCCTGTGCCTCTATAACCTCTGACCTTCAGCCCCAAATTAGCTCTTCTTACTGCCTAGGAAGAAAGTTATTTCTTTTAGCTTTCAATACTTGCAAAAAGCATCTAATTATTTTTTTAAATTACATTTATAACTGAGTAATGAAAACAAGAAGTCAACTTTGCATGACTCATTAAGTAGAAAAAAGAACAAATGCAACTCTTCCTTTTTGCTGGGTCTGCAGCATGTGATAGAAATGCTGTTCATTCCACAAAAGACAACTGGCAGCAGAAGACTAACATGAGTGTATTTCTTACTGCAACTAAACCCAACTTCAGTAAACCTGTAACTAAAAATGTGGTGGTTTGCTTTTGTTTTGTTTTTTTTTTCCTGACACTTTTTGAAACTGACACTTTCTTCTGGCAGATACTGAGCTGTTACATTAGCCTGGAATTTCACTGGGTAACATTTTAATGAATGTTATATATCATGTGGTTAATGAGAGTTTTCTTCCTGCATCATTTGCCTTTGTCTGAAGATACTGATTTAGAGAAATAGATGACTGGTGGAAGAACAAGCAAAATGGCAATACAGCCTCCCAGCATGTGGCAGGATGCAGATGAATTAATGGTGGCAAAGATACCACTTACAACTTTTTCTGAGGTTGGGTACTAAAAAAACCCAACAGATACTGAATGGCTAATAGAGACTAGTAAGAACATGGGGTGAAGAGTCAATGGGATAACCTGGGAGAACAGATTGGTATCCGTCTCATGGTTTCTTTGGAACAGGCTGTTGTCAAAATCCTAGGGCTTGACAAACTTTGAGCAAGGTAAACATGAATTGAAGTAGTTTGTTTTAAGCTATGAATATGTTTCTCTCAAAACAGTCTTCTGCTTCTGCATATTTTTGCAGTCTCTAGTATGGAATGAGGATGGACTTAGTGTTCTTGAGCTAGTTTAATTTCAACTGATGATATTGCTGTGATATGATCACTGTGTCTTTTAGGACATTTAATCAAACTTTTAAAGCCTTGTATCAATTTTGAGCAAATTCTTCATAACCAGGATTAGAAAATAGTATTTTTGCTTATAACCTAGTATGGAACAGCAGTTCAGATCTTTGCAACTAAAATTCTTAAATATTTTTTTTTTATCTTGCAGACAACCTTTAAAGACAGGTGTTTAAAATTGATATATAGCATCTAGGTGAGCTGAGTTCACTATATCTGTTGTTTCAGTTCTGTATTGGATCATTCAATACATTGGATTCATTAAAATAGACCCTAGAATTTGTTGTGCACACACACGCTGAAGCCTTCAGGTTGTCTTTTGTGTTTGCCTTTTTAGCGTCCCAGAGAATGCACTGGGAAAGCTATAAATATATGGCTTTTCTGTTCACGCAACCATAGCAAACTGAAGAGAACCCACACTTTCCCGAAACCTCACCTTTGTTCATATAGACACACCTTTGTCTTCAAAGAGACAAAGCAAATAAGACTGTCAGCTCTTTTATCCTGAGGGGAAAAAACAAACAAATGAACAACAAAAAATCCAACCAACCAACCAAAAAAACAACTGAAAAAAATGGCTATTCATTTTTTTCTTTTATATGTGGAGAGTCATTGCAAACTTTTGAGTCTGAAGTGCAGTGTTTCTAGAGTTTCTTTTTCCAATGGAAAGGCAAAGAAAAGCTGCTTTTTCTTCTTAGCAGATTTCAGGTGTTTTCTAAAAAGCCACTCAAAATAAAGACATTAGACTACCCTTTGAGTGGCTTTTTAGCTATTCTGCCAGTCAATTTTTTCTTCTTTTGGTTGTGCCCAGTTGGTTTCCTAAGGGACTAATGATCTTTTCCTACTCTGTGCTCTCCATTAACTCAAGTCCTCCCTCAAAGGACGATGGAACTGGAACCTAAGGGCTTGCTAATGATCACCCTGGTAAGAGGATACTGTGGACATTGCTGAGGGGTGAAAAGAGCATAGCTTTTATCACAGTGGTTTATTCCCTTTGAATTTTCAGCACCATCCTGGCATTCATCTCACACTGCTTGGGCTTTCAGAAAACTCTCTGGTGCATTCAAGCATGTAGCTGTTCATATATATATATATATATATATATATATATATAAAAAAGTGCTGACATACATTTCTGTCCCCATTAATAAAAGCAGAGAACATGATTTATATTTTGTTGAGTCAAACACTAGCACTTTTGGATAGAGAAGTCTTTAGCAGGTACAAATGTCAAGCCAAATCCTAAAGCTGTTTACTAGCCATTAATTACAGGCTCTATCCAGAAGTTCTTACTCAAGCAAAATACCAGTGAAGTAACAGGATGCTTTATCTTTGTATTCTTGAGTTTTCTAAGAGTGCTGTGTAATTTTAAAAAAATTCTACTTCACGTTTCTATCAGCCCTGTGTCATCGCCATCTTGTGCAGCCTCACGAGTGATCATTTGTGCTGCATAAACTGTGGTATGTTAGATGGTAAATCACCTGCAGCTGCAATGGATCACAATATGCTGTAGACAATGTTTTTAGATCTTTCTCTAACCATCTGCAGTGAATAACACTGAGTCTAAGTAGCAAAATACTTTTCCTTGAAAAGTAGCCATTAAAATGCTGCTGCAAAAGTAAACATAGAGTTTGGAAAATGATATGCTACAAAAGAATGTATTTTGCTACATACAGTTTTATTCATTTCTGAAAGTGATTGTTCTCATGCAGTCATGGAAATCTGGATATGTTCCTAATGTAAAATCAATAGGAAACATTTCAGTTGTTCAAATAGCTCTTAAATATATTTTATTTTGATAGCTGATTGTGTATTATGTTTGCAGCCTTTGTGCAAAGCAGTTTTTAATAACAGAGTTTGCTTCATAATGAATATAGAGGAAGAGTGTTCTTTATATTACCAGTCTAAAACACCCCATGTATTTGTATAATGCAGTTGATGTTAAGTTGCCACATTGCTTGGAATTTATTGCCACATTGCTGGACGCATAGCTATCAACCAAAAGAACTCCTTGCAACTCAATCTCAAAATTTATCACTTTCCATTTAGAAAATGATCTTATAAGTTAGTCAAATGACTGGATTAGCAAGGCTATAATGGTTACATGTAACAACAGCTATTAATGGAAAGTTCTGAATATTGGCATGGATCACTTACTGGTTGCTCCTTCAATTGCTGTCATCATTGCCTATGTATGCAGTGGTTATCAATGACTATAATTGCTTTATAGTTCTCAGGCCATTCTTTTACTGATTAATTTTTAGCTTTCCTAAAATTCAGATGGGAAGGATCTGAGGATTAATATACTATTTTGTTTTGTGCTTTGTCTAGCAACTTTGTGTAAGTTGCTAATTATTAATGACCACCCTTGGGCCGTGAAAACAAGTATCCTAACATTCTCATGATGAGATACACTTTCTTTTGGAATCTCTGGGACCATATTTAGTCCAGTTGGTTTGCTTGCATAGTATTGTGAAAGAGCAGAGAAGACCAGCTCAACTGTACCTGCCATTTTAGAGATGTTTCTGAGTGAAGAGACCTGGATGAGCACATTTTTGGGGGGGTCATCTGGTCAATTGTAGCAGTTCTGTGTTTGTCAGGGTCACTAAAGGTATGAAATCTGTCTTGAAGATTGTCTACAGAGAGGAATGATTATCAAGCAAAACCACTTGCATTTCTGAAGGTTTTAAAAGGTGGTAGGTATCAGTTGGCAATCAAAGATATGATTGCTTTATTGCACTTACCCTCATGTGATGTTCAATCCTGCTCTGTAACATTCAGTTTAGAATAGTTCATCCTCTGACTCAAATGGTGTATGATCACAGTTGTGATGATATTCTCAGCAGTACTGAGAACAAATGCTACTCTGAAACGGTTTCCTGTTGTGATCGTCTTCCTTGCGGTGTGGTGTATGCTAATACGTTACAACTTGCAGCTTGCGGTGTTTTATTGCTTAATTTAACCATAGTTGCATTTCTTATGGTTTGATTGGTTGGCAAAGCATGCAGAAATTCTGAGTCAGACACACCTATTTCTGGATGCCCAGTATAATTAGGTGCAGCTCTGAAGGAACAAGTTTTGTGCAACTTTCCAGGCACACAAAATGCAGAAATACAAGGGATGGTTTAAAAATTGTTTGGAAAAAAATTGTGCCATTTAACTCAGAATTATGATTTTACTTGTTCTGATGAGCCTCTTGGTAGTGATGGGATTCTGCTTTATTTTTGTTTTGGGTTTTTTTTGGTGTGGTTTTTTTTGTTTTGTTTTGTTTATTGTTTTGTTTTAAAATAATTATAACTTTGATACATATAAAATATGTCATATGGACATTCCTGGAAATATAGGTGTCCTGTATAACTTCAGAGTTACACAGTTATATAGAACCAGCATTTTCATTAAATTCCACACATTTCTGTTTTCTATAGCCCTGCCTTGAGGCATTGCTCTTGAAAGTGAGTTTTGTTTCAGTCTGGTTTGCATGACCAGCCTGCTAAAAATTGTGCTAATTAGTGGCACTGCAGTTGGATGCATGGTGCCAATTGAAAACAGGACTGAAAACAGCATCTTGTATTCTAGGGGACACAGGAATTTCTCACTGCTGATAATTTCTGGCTCCTAACAATGGGGTTTGAATTTGTCACTAGCAGAGGGAAGAAGTTTGAGTATAATTGTCTTACTGAAAAGGAGAAGTATCTCAAAAATGTTTCTGTATCTTTGAAGACTAAGATCCTGTTGAACAGGGAAGTGTTAACTGCATCAAACATGATTATGTGCTTACGTGCTTAATTGCTTGTGTGTAAATAATGGAGTAAAATCCTTATGGGTAGTAATTGAGACACACCTGGGAGCAATTAAGTGCAGCAGTAAATAGTATTGGTTTCCTTGAAATACAAGAAAACTATAAATTCTCATAGTGAAAAATCACATACCTCCATGTGTTGAAAATGTTACCTCCTAAGAGAAGTGGGTAGAATTGAAAGCTATAGGGGAAAAAAAAAAACCAAAAAACCCAACATTTGTTAATGCACTTTTTACAAGAAACCCATAATCTACTTCTAGTCTTCCTTTAGATTGTCTCTTGAGGTCTGCCATTGTTTTATCTGCTTCATTTAAGAGCTGATGTCCTGCATCAGCAGGTGTGGCCACATGGGAAACCTGGCTTACTTTTTGGTGCTGTTAAGTTGCTGGTCTGCTGTTGTGACAGTTACTTCAAATCTGGGTAGTTAGTCTTATAGTCATGTGAACACTAGGATTAGATCACTATGGCTTTATATTTATGATTGGTTAGGCTTTTCCCTATTGCAGAATCACGGAATTTCCTAGATTGGAAAAAACCTTTAAGATCATTGCGTCCCATCATTAACCTAACACTGAAAAGTCCTTGACTAAGCCATATATATTCCTAAGCACTATGTCTACAGGACTCTTAAATACCTCCAGGGATGGGAACTCCACCACTGCCCTGGGTGAGCCGTTCCAGTGCCTGATAACCCTCTCAGTAAACAAAATTCTTCATAATGCCCAATGTAAACTTCCTTGCAAAACGTGAGGTCATTTCTCATTCTGTCACGTGTTACTTGATTGAACAGACAGACCCCCACCTTGCTACAACGTCCTTTCAGGTAGTTGTAGAGAATAATAAACTCTTCCCTTCTTTTCTCCAGTCTAAACAATCCTAGTTTTGTTTTTGTTTGTTTGGTTGGGGTTTTTTTAATATATTATCTTTTGTGTCTTGTTTTTTTTTCCCTACTAAAACGCCTTTGCATGTGGATATTTTTTTCTGTGAAACCTTACTTTAAGATTAAAAGTATTCCACTAAAAATATACCTATTGCTAAATTATATAAAATAGTTAAGGCTAGATTATTCAGTTTCTTTTATTTAAAATACATTTTATAATCTGGTTAACTACATAATAACAGTAAATATATTCCCTAAAATTCCAGTAAATAGCCCGGACAACATCTTGAATTACCAAAAGAGGAAAAATGACACTGGAGATGCAAACAGTGGAAATATAAAGCCAAAGCTGCATTTTTGGGAAATGCTGTGGTATTTTCTATTTATTTTTAAAAAGGGAGGAAATAGTTTTTATAAAAATATAATTCTAAACCCCATACATGGCATTTTTAAAAAAATAACATTGATGTGAATGAACATTTATGCCTTGTTTGTAGCTTTTGAAACTTTGGCATTTCTTCTGTGTCTTTTTCTCTATGATGTTGTTTCTTTTGAACTAGCAGCCATACGCTGCATAGGTACAATGTGAGCATGTTTAACTGTTACTTAATGTATATGCTGGTTTATTCTTCATGCTATATTCATACCAGAAGTCATCACCAAATGAATCAGTTCCAGAAAACTGAAGGCCCACCTTAATGTGCATCCACACAATGGACTTAGAGCTTTTATACATATATGTGTGCATGTACAAACGTGTTGTTGAACATAGCAACTCCTGATCTCAAGGTAGAATGATGCAGACTTTCTCCTTTTCACACCACTTAGGGCTTACTTGCACCAGAGTTGATGGGCTGCATCTATGCTGTCTTGCATTTCACCATGGGCATTTTATGGGCATGAGGTGGTAGTCCTTTGGCCCTTGCCCATAAGGGCAAAACCCATAATCTATGGGTTTTTTGATTCAAACTGTGTAAAAGAGTAAGAAAACTATGTTACATCCCACCAGAATGGTGGTTTTTATAGCATGAAACTTAAATTACGTTTTACAACTTGTCAAGTAGCATATGAGCCAGATCTGTAGCCACTTCATCCTCCTGGTGTCCTTCTCTCCAAAAATGAGGTCATGGGAGCAAACTGTTACTGAAGAGAAAAAGCAAACCAGAGCTGGGGGTTGAACAGCTGAAGTGTTTGGGAGTGCAGTGCCAAAGACCTCCTTCTGGCCACCTTCTCTTTAGCAGTATAGACATGCCAAAGATACCTGTGGCTCTCTCTGCAGAGCCTCTCTGGGCCATAGTGTAGAAGGGGTGATTGGCAGTCAGAGCTGGTGGATAATGTTCTTTGTCTTGTGAATAAGTGGGATTAAAAAAAAAATCATTCTGAATTGCAGGGAAGAGTTGGCATTCACTATTTTCCAAATAAAATGTTCAAATATTAGCCTCTTCACACTTTTTTTTTTTTTTAATGTATTGAGTTGCACTTCATTAAGAGGACTTTTTCACCTGAAATCAAAATGCTTTCCAGACTCCTCAACTTTCCTGTGAAGCACAAACACAATCATTTAATTTAATGAAAGTTTAGATGTTTTTTCATCAGTGTGCTTTTTTTCTCAGGAGAAAGGTTTACTAAAAATTCCCAACCAGCCATTTTCTCTTTTCCACTTCCACTCTTCATTGCAGATGACCAACACACAGAAAGGCAGTGAGACTCCCACTAGAGATTTCTTGCTTCATTTTTCATGAGGAATCCACAGAAGGAGGCTGATACTCTTAAAAGATAAGTTTCTTCACTCTGGCTGGTACTGTAGGAAGCACAGTTCAGTATTAAAAGTACAAAGTAGAGTTGGGTTGCTGAAAGAACGAGTGCAGAGACAGGATGGAAGTGCTGTGGAATACTTGTTAAAAGCATTAGAAGCTATTAAAAGAATCTGTCAAGCTGACCCTCAACTTTAACTTTTAATCACCTACTTCTATCCCTCCAGAAAGACAAAGATATGTGAAAGGGTTGGTGAGTGTCTGGACTCGTTCCTGAAACTCGGTGAGCTAGGTTGCTCTGCTTTAATATAGGAGTTCTATGTGTAAGTATGCATTTCACCCTTTTTCAGACTCAGACTTCTGTGTTCTTGGTAATAGTTTTCAGTTTGGATCTTAGTGTTTTCCAGTGTTTTCTGCTGTAAAGGAACTAAGGACCATGTGGCCATGTCCTGTGACAGAGCTTAAGAACCAGCATCCCGGCTGGCTGCAGTGCGTAACTGGGCCTGTGCTGTACCCGCGGCAGGGACGCGCTTTTGCCTTTGCTCTTATCAAGGACCCAGGTCTTATCCCTCATTACTGCAAAAACAGCTCTCTACTGTGGAACGATCAATGTTTGCAAACCTGCAGTGAGACAGCTGCAGCGTCATCGTGCTAGCTCTTCTGGGCTCCACCTTTCATCCCACTAGAGACGCAGACATCCTATAAGGATCCAGCTAAAATGAGATGTTAGACTTCCATATCAAAACATACTGTTATAGAATAGTTTGGCTTGGAAGGGACCTTTAAAGGTCATCTAGTCTAATCCCCGTGCAGTGAGCAGGAACATCTTCAACTTGATCAAGGTGCTCAGAGCCCCGTCCAACCTGACGTTGAATGTTTTCAGGGATGGGGAATCAACCATCTCTCTGAGCAACTTGTCTATTATTTGCTTACTTTTACCTGAAGCCTTGTATATCTAAATAATGTTTTAGAAGTGTATTGTATCCCCTAGCACACATTAAAAAAAGGTGACTCCCTTCATCTGTATTTCTTCTTATGTATTTAATTATATTTTTTCTACCTTGATATGTGTTTTTTTTAAAGAGCTATAATCAAAGCAAGCAGTTCATATACCAGATGCAGCAATTGTGGACTTTGAATGTATGAAATATTTGGACTGATAAATGAGTGTAGTAGTATTCTTGTGTTTACTAGTATGATGCATTATTTTTAACATGTTTATTTTTATCTGTTCCTGAAATAATTTTAAGATAAAGAAGCCTTTTAGTTATGCAATTAACCAGAGGGTATTTCAAAGCAAAGTTGCTGTTACAAGTTAGAAATATTTTTCAGGTTGTTTAACATTTCACAACTCCTTGTTGAGAGAATGCAAATGAAGCAAGCAGTAAGTGAAGACAAGTTGATGTTACACTCTGGTGTTGCTTCTTTTAATTTTGGCTTAAGGCATAAAATAACAGCTTGAGAAGCCTGTGCAACAACCACTAACTTTTATGATTCATTTAAAGTAGTCACATTTTTAAGCATGAAGGAGCATTTTGAGTCTATGTTCTTGATAGAAAAAAATATTCATAGGAAAATGTGCCCTTAAATGCGCTTATGTTTTTCTGCCAGGTGCTGCTTTAACACTGGTGTGGATTTCTTAGATCAGGAAAATAACCTGCAATCTGTAGAGTTTTTTTAATGCTGTTATGCATTCAAGCACCATTCATCATGGAGTTCTGGGAAAATAATATGTTTGTTTGGCAACTTCTGTTATTCCTAACCTTACTAATCTCAGTTGTTTCTAGAGGAGAACCACAAGGAAGTGCCACAGGAACCTGTTGATGGTGCTTCAGTTCTAGCTTCAAGTGAGGCAGATGGCTGACAACTCTCCATACTGCTTTGCTTCGCACTTCTGCCCACCAGTCTCTCCTGCTGCCTGCCCTGCCTCCTCAGCTCCTTTGCACTTCCAGCTTGCCATTTGCCATCTGTATTTCCTTAGTGGAACATTCTGTACGCAAGCTAAAGGGAAGCCCACCAAGCAGAGACATCCATTAGTTTGGTATATGGTGCATTGGAGGTCTCGCCGCATTCCCATGGACTTCTTCAAAATGATATAATTTAGGAAAGATTTTGCACTTTTTCTTCTCATTAAATTAAGAATTGAAAAATGTTTTGGTTTTTGATTTTTTTTTATTTCTGTGGGAATTTTTATGCCCACTCCAGATCTTGAATATTTTCTAGTTTAAATAAACATCTAAATGTTTTGTTTGAAATAAAAATATGCAACGTGCTGGAAACAGATTGACCCTGACCATTTCCATAGTTTCTATGTTTGGTCTATGGGGAATGTTCACTATGGAGTTGCTTGGAGAGCTAGTTGATAACCTGCTACTTAAGGTTTCAGGATGAAAGAAGAAAAGTAGCTGATACCCTGTGGCATGACTCTTCCTGATGTCTCCTAATGATCTCCACTCTCTACGTATGTAGGGCAATTGGCAGGCAGTGACACCTAGCAACTCAAAGGTTGCACTTTTTTTTTAAATTTGAGGGTAGAAGCTAGTGCTAGATATCACCATTTATGGTTTTGGGATACCATGTGGACCTCACAGGTTAATTTTTATAATGTACAAAGCATGGAGAACATGGTAAAATTCATTTTGAGTGAGTAGTTGAGGTCCCTAAAGTTCCTGGAAGTGCCAAGCAAATGCAGAGCAAACCCTCTTGCTAGGCTTGGCAGGACATGGGCAAACAACAGGTGTTTCTTCTGTGACTCCTACTGCAAGTGAAAAGCAGTCACTGCTTCACATTTTGCAAAGGTATTTGGTAGCCACAGACTTACTTAGTGTTTATTGGCTGATTCTGAGGTGATATTGGTTACTCTTCTCCAAGTCCCATTTCTTGCATATAAAGTTAGCAATAAGAAAATGCCAAAGATGATGGGTGAGTGGAGAATTAGTGTGATTTTAATTCACAGGTAGCCTCATAAGCAGCAGAATTAATAAAATATGGTATTCTATTTCTGGATTTATTTCCTGTTTTGGTGCTTTTAAGAAGAACAGAGATCAGTCTGGTGGTTTTTCTTCAACTGTGACACATTGCAGGTTTCTCTCCTGCACATTTCCGATGTACAGTGTTGCTACACCTTTTCTTTGGCACATGATTTGAACATGGTTTCTTTCCACTGCCAGGTCATTTATTTTCGTTAAATATTTAAGAAGGTAACTTTTCTTGTGAATTCTCCCCTCTGTCAAGTCTGATCAAAATCAGCTACTAGGTTGAAAAGCTGATTTGCATTGAGGGGAGGCTGGAGTGGATGAGCATGCACAAAAGCTGCCTGATTCCACAAGTCTTGTTTCTCTAAGAATATGGCTCCAATCCTGCTGCTAGCCCATCCATTACTGAAGAGGACTAAATATTCCCAGAAGCATACAGTAGCTGTTTGAGAATATGTTTAGTTTGACCAGGGACAGCTGACTTAAATGAGTGGTAATAGTAACACTGATTTTCTTGTGCCAAAAACATGCATTGTACTTTGCAAGGAAAAGATGAATCCTCTGTCTCAAAAGTTAACTTAAATAAAGTGCAAATGACAGCATATTAAAATTGTCTTCTCACTTAGGTTTCACCCAATGTCTTCCCACTGTGAACAAGAACAGCATTCCTGTTGAATGAGAGTTTTCCTGGAAAGATAAATGTCAGGTACACCCCCACACCCCCTGTTGTTTAATCCCTGTGGACAACAAAGGTGATTAATATGAAGGTGAGAAATCACACCCTTTTATCAGCCCAGAGGGGTGTTGATGTTAAGCAGTGATAGTGCTTTCTGCATAGTTACCAGCATTTAGAAGTGTTGTCCAAAGAAAACTCTCTAAATAAACCGGGTGTCCTCTGGGCTGCAAGGAGTGAATAAACAGAGAGGGGTTGCCAAGAAAGCGGAGTACAGGACACTGCTTGGGGGTGGATGGAGGAGCCATAGGGGAAACATGGTTTGCACCTTCAAGTTTCCAGAAATACTCTTCCTGCTGTGGGAAGTACATTAAATTAGATTGGACAACTACACAAGACTGTGTAAAAAACAGAAACACTAAATATACTCAGTATTTTGCATAGTAAAAGAATGCCTGCACAGTTTTCTTCTATACCCTATTGTCTTTCACAGCAAAAGCATAAGCATCCTATGTTTTTGTTACTGAATAGCATTTTCTTTTTATTGATTTGTAAAGTAAGGCTTTATTAGTCTTAAATGGAGAATTTCCCTTGGGTAACTGTTCTGTAGCATAACAGTTTAGTTGTTAAATGTTTGTTGTTAAATTGTGAAATTGGTTTTGGATTAAATGATTTTAGTTTTAAATCAACATGTTCTAGTATCGAATAGTTTAGAGTAACTTTGTTGATCTGTAATACATAGCAAATGCAATATCCTGCTTCAGCAGAATATGTAGTCCTATCTCATAAAGTAGTCATATGTCAATTAAATTTTCAGCAAGGCTATACACACTGTAGTTAATTATTATAGTGTCATTACAATGGTGGTGGCAAAAAAAGAATGTATTGGTGGCAAAGAAGTGTCCACCCAAAGTGGTTTTATTTTTAATTTCATGGTTTTTGGGAGAATGATGATTTTTAAAGTCTTCTTTTCTGCTGCTGATTTATAACTGTAACTGAGAAATAACTTTTCCTCTTTTGTTTGTGGGGTTTTTTTTGGTTGGAATTTTTTTTTATTTTTTTTTTTTTTTTTTGGTTGGTTTGGATTTGTTTGGTTAGTTTTCTGTTTGTGTTTGTTTTGCTTTCCCCAGAGTTAGCTCCAACAGATTAAAAACTAAACTCTCTGTTAGGTTGTACCAAACTAGTGTCAGCTTTACAAAAATACATATTAAAACAGTGGGTGGGATTAAAATTACTGGTCTGAAATAAGAGGCACACATCAGTAATCCAGAATGACCAGATGTCTTAGAAACAACATGCTGAGTGTTAGGTACACAGTCTAGCTGATTAGCAGGAATGGAGAGATTGAGTGTATGTGAACATACACTGTGTGTATCTATATAAATGAATACAATTATAAATTTGGCAGGTAATTTAAACTAAGACTTGGTTGGCATAGTTCATATACTTGAAGTTCAAAAAGCAGCGGTATTTTTGCTGCACCTCACCCTGTGCGTTTGACTGTCACCCCTTCTACATGTGCTGAATGCTGTGAAAATTTGCAGCCTGATAAAGCACGTCCCCTTTCAGGCTTCCTTGGTTGAATTTCATCTATTCAACAGATAAAGATTGTCCGTGTCAAATGAATTAGATGATACCTGTTTATGGGCATGTCTAAATAACAAAAAACCCCCACATTTTATTTGTCACTAGTTGTCAGGATGGCTAAAAGTTACAGGCAGAGAAGTTAAGAACTGAAGTCATATAAAAGCTGAAATGCCATTTTCTCCAAGAAAAGGTCATCGAAAGGCTTGGATGGGAAGAAGACTCTCGGAAAGAGGATGCTTGTACTGGTTTGGGTTGGTTTTTTGTATTTTTTTTCCTTCCACTAAAGAAAGAACGTAGTCACATGTCTAAAATGAAATAAAACAAGCAGCTAAAAACAAATGCCTAGCATTCCTTTTTATTCTACATATAATTTCCTTGTCATTTTATAAGTGTATATTGGCATTTTAACAAGCCAGTGAGTACCGTTCTAGAGCTACTAAGGAAAACAAATTAATGACAGATCATCCATTGTTTAATCAAGAATTATTTGCTAGATACTGATGATTTTTGAGGGACAAGAACAGTTTCTGAGACTTAAGTAAATGCTGTATCATTTTATCAGCAGTAAATGTGCAAGAAGTTAAAAGTCTGTGTCCCTTTTAGGCTTCCAAGATTTGCGGAGTTGTAAACATTCTAGCAAAATTGCAGAATGCCAACAGAATCCTATTAAAAATATTATTATAAAGTTCTTTATAAAAACTTTTTTCCTATTTATGTTTTTATTGGCTCTTTGTAGAATATGGGTTCATAACCCAGTCATAATCAGTTCCACTCTGAAATTAGAAATGGGAATGCAGCCACTTTTCCACAAGTTAGAGAGTAAACCCTGTTTTTGTGCCAGCGAGAATATGACTAATAATGGTTCTTAAAGATATGAAGTACAAGAGGTGATGTATAAAAATGGTTATCTTGATGAAATGTGCTAAGTCATTAAAAATTATACTGTGAATGAATGCAATTCATTTCTATCTACATCTGTAAAGTAAAAAGTGAGTATTTTGCCTATTTATTTTAAAATATTTTAAATACTGTAAACATATGCCATTATAATTTATATTGACAGTTAAGCTTTTGTATGCTTCTACATCTAGAAACTTCCAGGGATTATTTAATGTTGTGGACTTATAAGGCAATTCGAGTTGAAAACAAATACAGAGAATTCTGGAGTAGCTGTTAATTGTTTCACAGAACCAATGTTTTTTGTCTTCTTAGAATAAAGAAAAATGGAATTTAAGGGAACTAGGAAACCAGAGAGATGAGAATTCCTATCTTAGCATGTTGAAATACGATTTCATGGGTATGCCTTAATTTTGTTAGATCAAAGTGTATTTGCATGTTCAGGTTCCTTATGTAGACAATATGGACAGAAATACTCCTTTCTCTCTTGTAGAGACAAAAGTGATGAGAAGTTTGAAACTGCTTTATTTTAGTTGCAGTGCACATTGAAAATGAAAGGCAATGCGTAAATCGTGTATGAATTTCTGTGCATTACTGAGCTGAGAGGTATGCTGTGTGGAGGACCTTTCCAGCACATTTTTTGCAAGCCTGTTGCCCCAATGTGCAGATTATTGAGAAGGAGTTTGGTACTGCCTTCATCTAGGACATTATTGTTGGTTCCCTTGGAGCCTCTATGGCAGCAAGATACCTTTGAAGGAGTCAAGGGCTATGGATGATAGGTTTTGCATTGTAAAGAAGAAGTCATTCCCCTTTCTGTAGAGCTATCTGAGATTCATGGGCGTACCTCAACGGGTCAGAGTGTTGAGGGACCTGAACATAAACTCAAGTGAGAGGTCTGAAAATGGACTTCCTTAAGGTGAAGCTGTTGCAGTTTCCACTGATTTGTAGAAGGACAATTGCTGTGGGACCCTGGGGAAGAAGTGACATCCAGAGTTTTATCTATGACAATACCATAGTTAGAAGAAAATATTTACTTTCAAACATGTCAAAGTAAATCAGTCAATAGGAGAGTAGTGTGGTTTGAACTTAATTTTTGATCTATATTACGTACGCTAAAATACTTGCAATCCTTATGTTTTTAATACCTGAAAAGTGTATACTAGAACAAAAAACACTGTTCAGAGTTTAGTCTATGACAAGTTCATAAGTGAGGATTATGGAGATTATGTTTTAAAAATGGTAAATAGAAGTAAAAGGACAGATTGTTGCATAGTGCTTGTATATAATCTAGGTATCTTTGGGGCACAGATCCCAGTCAGATGCAAGAAGATCCATTCAAGCATAGTGCCAGTTAATAGTTTATATATATATATATATATCTATATATATATCGCAACACAAAGTAATGGTAGGAGATGTCAGAGGAAAAATTGT